>BMAV01009360.1:0-12136 GCA_019973955.1 Trichonephila inaurata madagascariensis
AACTTTAAAATGAGTTTTAAGCTTGTTAAGTTCTGCCGTCGGGGACGAATGTTTTTCCCGTAGGTTTTCAAAGTGTAGCATTCTAAGGTTAAACCAGTGCTTCTCAAAGTTTTAATATTCGCGACCCAGTATTTATTCATAATTTTCATCGCACCCCCCTCATACAATAACAATGTATTGAATTCAATAATACTATACTTAGATGCTAGAACTACGAAACTATTTTAACCTCTTAACTGCCACCAGCGTATATAAACGTCTCTCTCCGTCAAAACGTTAATTTCCCTGGACGTATACATGCGTCATTCCGAAGTACGATCTTTCCTGTGCAGAGCTATCCCTAAAATTATTCCGAAGGCTTTGGAATGCAAGAAAATAGCATGGACAATGTTTGCTAAGGATTTATTTATTTCAGATTATTTGCTTTTTTATTCCTTCCCGCCCCAATACATCACATACACGCGCCTACTAGGAAAATGGTTGGCATTGGGAAGCGAATAGCAAAACTTTTAATTGACAGCTAAGGGATTAGATATAAGCCATGCAAATTATCAAGATAAGTGTTTATTTTTGTATATAGTTTTATATATGACAATCTCATGGGTCACTGGTAATTATTAAACTTGTTCTTATCTTAATATTGTTAAACTAATTATCAAATATATTGTGTAGCGCTGGTACATTTATACATGTAACATATCAGTGTAAATGTGCATTTTATCTTTTATTATGTCACAATGTATTTTATTTGTATTCTTGTTGTAAAAGAGCAATGTTTTTAATTCTTTTGTTTTCGACTTTTCAATATGCTCGTGCCCCCCTCGTAGAGTTGTGACGCCCACTAAGTGGGGCGTGCCCCACAGTTTGAGAAACGCTGGGATAAACTATATTAAGGGTTACCAAAATAATTAAATATTGTAAGGGTTAAACAATGTATGCATATATATACAGAAAAGAAAACGTCAAATTTGGCGTGCTCATACGTTATTGTAACTTAAAGCTCTTTTAAGTACACTAAATCGTGGGAAACAACAATTCTTTCTTTTTCGACAGTCAAAAGATAGCTTCATTGTACTTCTCTTTGGAAACATTACTAATTCCTTCCACGAAAGCTAGATGAGACGATTAAAAACAAAGTCAATCAAAAAGAATTAATTAAGTCGGGGTGTCTTCGCTCATAGGAATTGCGTCAGAGCAGAGTATATGAATATTGATCAGCCACACATCGTAACACATCCCACTCAGCTTCAATCAATTAAATAGAAATCACACAGCGAGTTTCGCCTTTAGACGAAACATTCAAGTATTTTATAATCAGCTGAGCTGAGTAGGAAATTATCCATTGGAATTCCAGGCCCGAGTGTCAGCAAGGGGGTGGAGAAATCAGAGGATTGAAAACAGCGGGAAAATTTCGAGGTTTGTGGACATGTATGAGATGAATTAGCACAGAAAGATTCATTATCTTTGTGGAATGTGGAATGGTTGAAATTCAGTATATTTATTCATAGGCAGAGGATTGAAAATCTGCAATACTATTCTGATACCGTAAAGTAATGTGTTTTAAAGAGAATAGTGGCGTCAGTTCGTTTAAGAGGATTTTAAGAACACACATATTTAAGTTTCATATCTTCTTACATTTGTTTTAAGTAGCAATCAAATCTATTTAACTCTTTCATTTTAGTCTTAAATGCAATGATATTGTATTACCCACCCTTGATGTGCATTAGAGTTTTGCCTTAGTAAAAACTGGAATCAAATATATATTTAATGAAAAAATAAATATTTAATTTTTAATTTGAAAGAAAAATTAAGTAATATTTGTTCTTTAAAATAATGTGTGCGTGTGACGAAAAGTGTTAACTTTATTAATAATATATATATATATATATATATATATATATATAATAGCTCTCATGTCTGTTATAGTAATCTGATACAGCGTTTCTAAAACTGTAGAGTGTGCCCCCTAGGATGCGTCATATACCTACGTGGGGGGCGTGAGCATATCGACAAGTCAAAAATAAAATATTTTAAAAAATAAGAACCTTACAGAAACGAAGCAGCACAAAATATATTCAGACATAAAATAAAATGAAATGCACATTTACACTGATATAATATGCTTCTAATTGTATCAGTATTACACAATGTATTTGATAATTAATCAATCAATACTACCTTAAGAACAAGTTTAATAATTATTTGTGACTTTTCCAAGAACTTATCTATTATAAATTATGAACAAAATGTAATACTTATCTTGATCATTTGTACGGTTTATAATTAAAATCACATATTGTAGCTTTAGCATTAAAATACATTAATATTGCATTCAATACATTGTTATTGTATGACGGTGGGCGCGATGGAAATTATGATTGAAAATTGGGTCGCATATATTAAAAGTTTGAGAAGAACTGATGTAATAGCATTGAAAAGTTTCACTATTATTGCTT
The DNA here is from genome assembly GCA_019973955.1 of Trichonephila inaurata madagascariensis. Classification (NCBI taxonomy): domain Eukaryota; kingdom Metazoa; phylum Arthropoda; class Arachnida; order Araneae; family Nephilidae; genus Trichonephila; species Trichonephila inaurata. The sequence goes on from BMAV01009360.1 coordinate 2,457, forward strand.
TTTCCACCTGTTGCTCAAGTAGAGAGAAACCGATACATTACCATTGTCCAACAAGATTTTGCCATCTATGTAAGCATCTATGAATTATTGCTCTGGGAAACCTATGCAATGATAACAACGAAGGTCTGCCTCTCTCAGATACTAATAAACTTAATTAAATCCACTTACATGTAGCTGGGAAGCCAGGGACTGCTCATAAAATGCCTTCATTATACAACTTAGAATGCCTATGAAAACTTTTATAATGTGTTATGTTCTTTTATTCAAAAATAAAAATAAAATAAAAAATAATGGTGTGTATGCTTATGGCCTACGATAGAAATGATGACTTCAAATTTTTGTAATGTTATTTCAGGGATTAGCTCTGGTGAAAAAAAACAAGGGATATTAGTATTGTCCTATAAAATCATTTTTTTTCCTATGTCTGTACTTATTAAATAGTATTTTTGTGCGAAATATACAATCTATTTGTGACATACTTGTATTCTAAGAAGGAAACAATAGATTTATGGTAGCTAAAATAGGTTATAAAAAACTTTTTGATTCAAAAGTTTATTAAAATATCTATAAAAAACTTCACCAAGCATTGTTACGTATTTAGGCTTTCATTTGGGTCATTTGACATTAAATTTAAAATGAATTTTGATTTTAAAAAATCAACTAAAGGTTTTGATTTGTCTTTTGAGAATCTACTTTAAAATCCCACTTAAAATCATAGGTAATTTTTTTTAGAAGAACCGATCCGGCTTTGTGAATTTTGGTTGTAATTTAACAATATTCAATTCTAGTCATGAATAAATTTAAGCAAAAAGATAGTAAGACAAGTAGTTGATTGGGAAGAAAAGAATCTAGGTAACAAAACATTTAAAAAGGTATTTAATCAGAATATTTATATCACATAAAGTCTAGCTTATACTAGCTCTTTTGTCCTTGTGTGGCAGATTTGCACAAATATAACCGGTGCTGCTGCAAGGCAAGTCTTCTTAATTATGTTTTGCTTTCTTGTATTTAAATTATTTAATATAACTTTTTCTTAGAATATGTATACTTAATTTTGTTATTTTAAATTTTGAATTGTTTTAATTTTCTTTTTAGACTCAAAGTAAGTTTAAGTAGTGTAATTAATAGAACTATTTGTTCATTTCTATTTTGATTCGTTTATAAAAAAGATTTTTATTCTTAAATTTACTGCAAAATTGCTAGTGATAATTATACTATTTTCTTAGTTCTATAAAAATTTGTCCTTTTTCTACAATTTATGTTTAATTTTAAAGTAGGATTTCTCTCTCTCTCTTTAAGCCTATTTTTTTTAAAAAAAATTACATGTTTCCTTTTTATGCTTCAACTAGGGATTAGAAAGAATTCGCATTCATTTCGCTAGAAAGAGGTGGCGGGGGAATCCACTAGATCGAAGCTAGGAAATTTACTTTTACGGCGTATTTGTGGGGAAACATACTACTGGTTTCAGAGTGGCGGGAGGTGGGGGGAAAATAGGTTTTTGGGGTGGGTTGCCCGGACATTATCCGTTAAAGTTTTCCCGGTAAAAGGAAAGGCCAAATGAGCGTTAAAAACCCCGGGGAATTGACTTTTCATTCTTTCCTTCCCTCCAGCAAAAGGGCCCCTATGGGAAGTTTATTTAAAAAACATACATTTGTTAAAACACAAACATTACTTGGATTTTTTTTCTGCGGGGGCAGAAATTTTTGTTTCTTATCGAAAATTTTTATTTTTTATTAAAAGTTTTAGAATAAATTTGAAATGATTCCATTCCGTAATGCTTAAAGGAATATACAATGGTGTAAATAAGGCTGTGCCCGCTTTTTTAAAGACCTTTCTGTCTGAGTTTTAAAACTAGAAAAAAAAAAAAAAAAAAAATCGGAATCTAAAAAGTTACAGGTCAAGAAAAAAAAAATCATAATTTACCCAAAAATTTTTTAGATGTTTTGTTTTTTAAAAAATATTTTAATAAAATGTCATTCTTGGGAAAAAATGTAATTTAAAATGATTTTTCTGGGAATTTTTTTTTGTTCCGTGGTAACGTAGTGGTCAAAGTTCCCCCGTGGCGGGGGGGGTCATGCTTTCTCCCTAGTGTCCCCAAAAGACGCCGCGTAGGGGGGGCCATTGCACGTTAAATCTGCCCGGAAGCTAAAAATTTCCCCCCTTTTTGGGTTTGGGGAAGTTAGAAGGGGGGGTTTCCCACCCATGGCGTCCCCCTCGTATTTTGCCCCATAGTTCAAAATACGAATGTTTAAAATTTTCCTCGTTTTTTGGGGCATTTTTGGCCCACCCGGAAAAAAGCTTTCCCTATTCGGGCGTTTGGAAAAAAATTTCCAAAAAACCATTTTGCGCCAAACATTTATTCCCCTTTGAAACCCCAAATTTTTTGGTAGTATTTATATATTTTTTTAAAAACCCCAACACGTATTTATTATGCTGGGGGGGGGCATAATGCTTTTTTATTTTATAGATTTTTTAAATTTTGGTCATTGTTTTCACGCTGTCATATTTTGTTTTTAAAAAATATATTTCATTTGGGTTTTTTTGGTTTTAAAAAAAAAATCCACCAAATTAGAAAAACAAATTTTTTAAATTATGACACTTACAAAACCCCCCACAGAACTTTTAAAATTTAAATTTTTTGAAATTTTTTGAAAAAAAATGTGAAACCCTCAATAATTCTGTGAGTATTTTTTTACTTTAAATTTCTGTTGATTGGGAAAACCCGAACTTTTTGGGAAGTAAGTAGTAAATTTGGGAAACCCCCCCCTTTTCTTAAATTTTAAACCTTTTTTTCTTAAAAAAAAAAAAAATTTTTTCCAAAAAGGGATTTCAAAATATTTATGGTAAAAAATTTAAAATTTATACTGTTTTTAAAAATAAGGTTCTTCATAACTTATACATCAATTTTCAAAAAAAAAAAAAAAAAGAAATAATAAAATTTTTTTTATTTGAATTTGAATTTGTTTTTTTTTAAAAATTTTTAAAAATTTTCGTTAAATTGTTTTTAAAAAAAATATTTTTTTTTTTAAAATTTTTCAAAAGTCATAAAATTTTTCAAAAGAGAACTTTTTTTTACCAAGTAAAAAAAATTTTTTTTTGATCAATTTTTTTTTTAAATTTCCTGGGGGGAATTTTAAAATACTTTTTTTTATTTTTTGAAAAATTGTCTAATTTTTTTATTTTTCTATCTTTTTTTTTTTCCCCTAAAAATTTTTTTGAAAATTTGGGGAATTTTAAAATATATGATTATCATGTGATAAAAATTTCGAATTATTGTTTTTTTTTTGTTTTAAATTTACTTGGGTTTTTGAAAAAGGGATTTTTTTTCGGGGTGCACTGATTTTCTTTTAAAAAGGTCCTTGAATTTTTAAAAGAAAATACTAAAATTTTCCCCCCTTCATCGTTTTTTCCCAATTTAATTGAAAAAAGGGTTCGGGGAATATATTTCAATACCTTTTTAAATTTTTGTAAAAAACGTATTTCAATGCCGGGAAACCAAATTTTTTTTTTACAAAAATAACCCTTTAATAAAACTTTTTTGGAAGAACTATATTTAAAATAATTCAATATTTTATAAGCAAAATTTTGCAAAAACATACACAAAAATTTAAAAAGCTTTTTTTTTTTCCCGGGCATATCATAAATTACCGATAGTTTATTTAACATTTAGTTTCTGAACTCCCCGTATATGGGAATTTTTTGTAAAAAAAAGCAATTTTGGGAGAGAAGAACGTATTTTTAAGGATGAAAGGGTGATAGGGGAAGTTTCGAAATTCAATTCCTTTCAAATTTCGGAAGTGTACAAATAAAGGGAAAGGAAAAGTGTGATAAGACTTTTGGAAATCAAAACTAGTTTAACCCCACTTTAAAAAAAATTGTACCCAATTGTTTTGGGGTCCCAAATTTTTTTACGGGCTGTATACCATCCTCGTTTTTTATTTCTTTTTTTTAAGCTCTGACGTCATCATCTTCCTTTTCTAAATTTTAGTGATATTATGCTGTTGGTTTAAAAAATTTTCACCACTTTTTAAAAAAAATACTGCATATTATATGATTCAATTAAACCCTGGGAAAATAAATAAAGGGGAAAGCACTAAGGCGTTTAAATTATCTTCTAAAGTTCATAAGTTTTGATGAATTATTTTATTACTATTGACTTTATAGAATAAGAAAAAAAAAAAAAAGAGGAATCCCCGCATAAAAATTTTGGTGGGTTACCCAAGGTACCCCATTATTATTTGGATAATTTTCAAAAATATACCATAAAAAATTTATTTTTATTTTTTTTAAATTCCAAAAAAAAAATTTTTTATTAAAAATTAAATTTATAAAAATTTTTTCCTTTTTAAAAACAAGTTTATTAATAAGCATTTTAAAATGATTTTCACCCAATCCCTTTATAGATTTCATTAAAAAGCATTTATGGTATTGACGGGGGTTTTAACTTTAGTGTCTTTTGTGTTTAAGTTAACACCAGCGCGGATAATAAAAAAAACAGACCATTTATTAATCTCAAGAATGGCAAGACCATCCAGGGTTCCCCTAGCCTTGGGGTAACTACTCGGAAAACTAATTAGTAGGGTTTTTAGACACAATGTTTTATATACAGTGAAATTTTACACAGACAGCCCCAAAAATTTAGTGTCCAAAAGAAATCCCGGGAAAGGTTTCCTTTACAACATCAGGTCAGGCCCAAAAATTTCTAAATTTTGTATTAATATTTAAAATGGAGAGTTCCCCTCATTTTCCAAAAAAGGCCCATCCTCATAACCAAGTGCAAGCGAATTTTTTTTTTTTTTTTTTTCGGCCCCTTTTCACCTCGTGCCTGCTTATCGTTATGCTTCGGGACACCTTAACTCGTATATATATAACCAATAATAATAGTAATTTAAAATTTCCTAACTTTCTGAAGCAAAGCATCATAGGGAAAAAATAAGATGGGACGGTAAAAAAATAAAAAATCAGTAATACTATGTGACGGGCTCACCCTTTTTACCAAAAAAAACCTCTTGGGGTTTTTTGGGGGAAAAGGCCCAAAATTTTTTTCCCCCCAAACCCAAAAAGCGAAAGTGGAAAAATTAAGGGGGAAATTTTTTAAATAAAAGTTTAACGGGAAGCAATGACCTTTGGGAAGGGATTATGCTATTTTGAGTTTGGGGGCGTGAACTGAAGGAAAGAAAAATGCAAAACCCCTTTAGTGTTAAGCTATCCATGATAGAACGATCAAACCAAGGTGGATACTATTCCCAAAAAAAATATTTGGGGTCCGGGGATTGAGGTAGGGGTAACCCCGTTATCTTTGGGGTTTTGTATAAGTTGGGGGTTAGGGGAAAAAGGCGGGAAAAAAATGATTTAAGTCGCACCCCCTTTGGTAATTTCGTATTGTGTGTTTTTTCACCTCAGATCCGCTAAGTTATAATATAAAATTTTCATTGTTAAAGGTTTTAAATTAAGATCTTAATAAAAACATTTTTTAAAATCATGGGGAAGCCTGGCCCTTTTATTCACCCCCCACACCTCAGGTCAAGAAAGTAAAATTTTGGGGTAAGGTATCACCCAAGGGCGAATACCTCACAAAAAATAGAAAAAATCATTACCTCAGGAACTGAGATTTGGGGAAGCAAAGATTGTTTTCCCAAACCAAAACCCAAACCCGCAATTTTTACCCAATACTGGGACGTAGAATGTTTTTTATATATTTATAGTTTATATTATAGTTATATTTTAACAAAACCCCGGGTTAAACCCCCCAATTTTTTTTGGGGAAATTTTTCTGTATGATTTGTTCGTTTTTTGAGATATAAGTTTTCGGTTGAATTTTTGATTATTGCGAAATTTTTTGACCATTTTTTGGCATTTTTTTTTTATTGTTGGGGGGGTTTCAAACTCGATAAACGTTTACTTACTCTAATGTGAAACCCCTTAGAAATTTTTCATCGATTTTAAAAATTTCGTTATTAAAAACCCCTCTATTTGAAAGTAATTTCCTGTCAGCAAAAAAAATATTCATTATGATAGAAAAAAAAAAAAGAGACCGTTTTAATTTCATAATTTTCTTCAATATTCGTCCTTTTCTTTATATTCCCAATTTTAAGTCAAACGCAAATAAAAAAAAAATTGAAAACTAGTAAAACGATATGAAAAAAGGGGGTTTTAAATATTTTCATTATTTAAATTTCCATAAGAAGATCCGTATTCTGAATATTTTAAGTGTAAAACTATTTATAGCCAATAAAATAAAGCTCGGAAAAAAACTAAAAAAAGTTCTGCTGAACACATAATATACCCGCCTTTTACACACACTTGAAAAAATTTAAATTTCCCTTGGGTAAAACATGATTCCGCTTAACGCCCTTCAACAAGAAAAAAAGTATGGGAAAAAAAATCGGGTATAAATAAAATAATTGGAAAAAAACACGGGTTTCATTAAAAAAAACCCGTGTGCAATTTTATTACATGATTGTCTTTTCAAATACAGGAAATGTCAACGAAATTAACACACAGGCTCTTTTGGGTTTAATCGTAATTTATTCTGGGAACCCCAAGTAATTACCAAATTTATTTTTTTTAACAATAATTAATTTAAAACAATAATTTATAGTAGGCAGATTAAAAAAAACCCCACAAAATTTTTTAAAATTATAAAAAACTAAACAGTTTTTTATACTGCCCAAAACCAACAAAAACTGCATTTGAAAAAATAACCAACGTATAAATAATTTTTGTTTAAAAAATTTAATTTTTTTTGTTTTTATTAAATTTCAGTCAAAATAACAAGTTTTGTAAATATTTAAAATTAAAAGAAATTTACTTCACCCGGAAAAAAAAATATCCCCCAAAATGTCTAAGAAATTGTGTAAAATTTTTACACCATTGTTTTTTTTAATTGAAATTAAAAGCGTCAAAAAGACTTTTTTGGGGAAATCTAGTGTTAAACCCCTTTAATTTTTAAACTTTAAACCCCCAATTTTGGGCCAAAAAGGAAAGGGACAATTTTGTTAAATGTTTGACCCAAATTTTACCTTTTTTGTATCTTCTTTGTAAAAAAATGGGGAAAAAAATTCTTTTGTAATCTTTTTGAAATTTCCCGTCAAGTAATCATCAGATTTTTTTTTTTTGATTTTTGGGGGGGAAATTTTTTTTTTCTTGAAAATTGATTGATTGATTGAATAGAAAGTCGACCGTTCAGCCCACGAGGGGTTTTTGGGGACGGGCCACGGGAATTTTGAACCACGGGCAAGTGAGTGAAAGACACCTGAATGGCACTCCCCCCTCCCAACTACCACACCCAAAAGGGAGGACGTTTCCCCGGCCCCCCGCAGATTTAACGTGCATCGCTCCCTCATGGGGGTTTTTTAGTGGTCCAAGGGGTCGAACTCGTGACAAGGCAACCAAGATCCGATACCTATACCACTGGCTACCGGGCCCCTTTTTTGCAAAGTTGGCAACGGGACCTTTGGCAACAATTTTTAGCCAAAATCTGTTTCCCCCAATTTAAAACCCCCCTTTGGATTTTTTTTAAGCCAATTTTGGGAAATCATTGTAAATGGAGTACAGTAATACCTGGGATTATGCTACCCCGCTCGCGAATTCGGAGCGATGCGATTTTCAAATCTCGTCGATTCGTTTTTTTTTTTATTTCATCATTAAAACTCAGGCAAAATCATTGCCAGAACCAGATGAAATAGGCATTTTGATTGAAGAAGTTATAGATCTTGCCAGGCAAAGGGGGGAGTTTAAAATTCAAGAACTCTGGGTACCCCCAATCAGGGGGCTGGCAACCGATAAACCCCATAGACAAAGATCGAGGGAAGAGAAAACATTGAAAAAAATGAGTATGTGTTGACCCAGTTTAATCAGAAGATCAATAAACAAAACATAGTGAACCTTTTTTTTTTAAAGATATTAAATAGTTCTCTTGGAAAATGCTATAGAATTTAAAATTTTTTAAATTTAAAACTTTTTACTTTTTTTTTTTTAAGGTTTGTTTTTTTTTTTTAAAGAAATATATAAAAAAACTAGACATTATTTGAAAAAAAAATCGGTATATGTACAGTGTCATGTATAGAAGTAAAAAGAATTTGAAATGATATAGATCAAATAGTTTTCTTTTAAAGTGGGTAAATTTTGACACTATATGGGTAATAATGTATGGTTTAATATTTTTTTAAAAGAATGTTAAACCATACATTTGCTTATTTGATGTGCATCTTATTCCTCTTAATTCTGATTACCTACTTTTTTATTTAAGAACCTACTTTTTTTATTTAAATACCTACTTTTATATTTGGACTGTAATGTAATTTATTGAAAATTCTTACGCCTTTAAAATGGCTTAATATTTTTACCTTGATTATTGTACTTTTATTATTTGATTTTAGCAGAAAGACTTGATTTTAAAGATATTTAACAGTATTAATATTTTACAAATATCTATCAAATATGAACACTGAGATATATTCGTTACGGAAATAAGCAAAATAAGTAGTTATGAAGAGCTAAACACATCAGAATGAAAGCATATGATTCAAAACATAGTGGCAAGCTAAAATACAATGCATGGCATTTGGTCACACATCTTAGAAAATTAACGTACGAAGGAAAGACTGAAATATATTGAGTGGTTATTTCTTTGAAAAAAATGTTGAAACATGAAGCACAAGAAAACCTTTCTCCTCAAACTATTTCATAGGGAATGTATTAATTTGTTTATATTTTTTCAAATCTTATTCTTCACCAGTTTAGAATTTTCCTCAATTGAGACATAAGGCTACATATTTTTGAATTCAGAAAAATATACACTGTTTATTAAAAATAAAAGGGAAAATTTAATTGTTTGAAGGTTTGCAACATTTTTGTACATTTTGTGTAAGCAAAAAAAGAAGAGAGAGAGAGAGAGAATGATCTTTTTTAAATGACTACAAAATAGGATTAAAGACAGTCGTACGCATCACAGCTTTTATGTAATCTTGGCCATTCTAGAAGTGAGATATTCTGAGCATTTTCTGGGATTTAATGCTTTCTGTCATTAATCAAATATGAACTCTGCCAGAGGAGAAGTCCGTAAATTGGTAGCAGCTGTGTGACAAAATTATTGGATTTCTGCTTCAGGATACATTTAAGCACGAGAATTATCCGGAATAAATGTAATCACAAATGTTCTAAGCTGTAAATTTAAATTTACGAATTCGTAATTAAATACCTACCTTCTTGACAAAATTCCGTATGATTCAAATAACATGCAGTACTGAAAATTATACACGTCACAATACTATAATTTTTTCCCACTTTTGGTTGTCTTTGAAATAATTTGTTTAAATTGTGTTTCATTTTTTCGATGTTTTAAATCAGTTTTTTTTTAACAGAACAATTCTTAAGCCATGCATTTTGAAGAAAAGTTCTGCACTCTAGTTGTATTAAACATCATAAATGAATCTTAGATAATTGAGTTGATCTTTGTTATAAATGGTTTAGTTAAACATTATATCAACCTTATTTCAAATTTTATAAATGAAATTAAAAAAAAATGCGTTGTTTAAGAAATTTAACTTAGACCAAGAAAATGTGCTAACCAGTTTTGCTATTTGCTTTTCTGAAACACTGAATTAGTTCAAACTAGTATTTATTAGAGTAGTAAGACCCGCTTAACGCGGGATAACATTCCAAGTAAGGGGAATTAA
>BMAV01009363.1:0-60689 GCA_019973955.1 Trichonephila inaurata madagascariensis
CCTTTTTTTCCGTCTTTTAAAGAGAATATATTATAAAGTAACATTTAAAATGAACAAATTACAGATACGTTATGTTAAGACAAATAAAGAAAGATATTGCATTTGTTATTAAAATGTTTTTATATAATGCTTATTTTAATTTACTCACTCATAGTATCAATGTTTTCTATGTATTCCCTACACATACATTGTAATTAATATATAATTGAGATATGTATTCTTTCTTTTTTTTTAGACAAACTATTGAAGTCTAGATCTATTGAAATTATCTACAGCCACATTTCCTATTCTGCGTTTAATTAATTTTTATATTTTCAATTTGTGACAGCATAAACATTTTTCACTTAAATACACTATTCTGAATGGCATTAAAATGTTTATAGATGAGGGGAAAATCCTGTGTATTATTTTAAATGAATTTGCAACCTAAAATTTGGGAGATGTTCTTACTAAAACTTAGATTTTACAGTATATTTATTCTGTGTAACTTTTTAACCCAAATCAAGATATTTTCATTAAATATATTTATTATATTATTATATATTATATTAAATATATTTCATTCATTAATCAAGATATTTCATAGTTAAATCTCTCGTTCTTTATTAGTAATAAATTCTGATTTTTATTGAAATAATGAAATGGATTTTCAATTCAGCCCATAAAAAACGGGAATCCATTTTGCATACACATTGTAACGTTTGAAAGAATAACGGTAGCTTTATCTTGGTTAATTTAAATATTGAATTTATTTACGTCACAACTATTGAATATTATTTACAGAATTATACATTGAGTTTTTAACTTATTTAAAGATCGTTAGAGTCCAATATTTTTGTGAGAGGAGGAATCCTTTTTGGCCACCGCTCCCGAGTAAGTTCAAAGCATCTCTCTCATTCTTCGGTCAGCGAGGTTCGACGCTGGGTGTCACTGGGTACATGGCTCGCGAAGCGAGCCTCCAACCCATATCTTAACATTTAATGGCGCCTGGGGAAGTAGCGTCCTTGGTGGTAGGAGGCAGTCTGATTGGACGTTGAGATGTGATGAGAGGGCGTGGCTATGAAGTACTTGGTGAGGCAAAATTTTGAGTAAAAAAAGTTCATCTTTGAGTGGTGGAGAGCTTGACTTGTGATTGGCTGAGGGGGGAGAGTGAACTGGCTCTAGATTGGCTGCCCTGAAGTTATTGAGAAAATAATTGAATGGGAGATTGCCTGTGTGGGTATACCGAATAGACAAGGTAGAAAGTGGAATATATGGGGAAAAAAAAAATTTAACTACAAATATTAAAATAGAAAGTCATTTGTCAAACGGCAAATGATATCAAATTAATGTTAAGGCGGATTATATGAGTCAAGGAGAATTCTCCTAGGCCTTTTAGTATTGTCATGAGGCACATAATTTTCCAGGTTTAGAATGTGGCTATTATTAGTATGAGGTAAAGAATCGAAAAAAATTTGTTGCTAGTTTTTTAATAAAATTTTTAAAAGTTGGAATTTTAAGAGCTTTATAAATATCAGAGTTTTTCATGTACATATTAGCGTTAACAATCATATGAATAGTTTTATTTTGAGAAATATCTAACATTTTTAGATTAGTATTAGCGGCATATCCCCACACAGGACATCCATAACTTAAAATGGGCCGCAAAACGGTTGTGTAGAGAAGTACTTTATTTTCAATAGTCGTTGAGGAATTCCAGCAAATTAAGGGGTATATTGATCTTAGAGCATTCCCGGTTTTTTTCCCGGCATATGTAATTTTGTTCCAAGTGAGTTTGTTATCAGAAAAAAGTCCTGGGTATACTGTGCTGAGACCATTGTAGTGGTGTCGAGTATAGTGTTGGTGGTGTTGCAGTTTTCCCTTTTCCTTGAAAAGATACTGCGACATTTTTGTCTACATTAAGTTTAATTTTCCATGTAAAAGTATGTTTCTAGTGTTGTAGGTGTTTATTAAGTTTTTTTATGATGTATTTGTGATTTTTGTGTGTGTGGCTAGCAGGTATCATCTGCATAAATGTTAAAACTGGTCTGGGGGTATGTTGGAATGTCATTTATATATATGTTGAAAATAATTGGCCCCAGTAAACTACCTTGTGGGGCCCCCATATTCACATGATCGTTAGACAGAGTATTTTTTTAAATCTCACTTGATATGACCTGTTTTCGAAGGATTAATTATATAAAATTTAAAAAGGAGGGGGAAAATTTTAAATAATTAGTTTTAAAAGAAACCCCTAATCAGACCCGATCGAATGCCTTTGGATATCCCGGAAGACAGCTCCATCAGCGAGGCTCGATTCCTGGGGGGCAAAAGGGGGGGGAGGGGCAGCCACCCAACCTTTTATCTGTAGCTGTAAAATGCACGTGTTGGTCCGATTTTTCGGGGGGCAAAAAAGGTTGCGAAATAGCCCCTTTTATCGACAGCTGCAAGATGCGGGGAAAGGGAGTTCCACAAAAAAGGCCCCATCACCGTTAGGAGATAAGACGTTACAACATTTATAATTGTCTTTTCGGTTTTTTATTTTGATTCGTGTTATCCCTGGAGCTGCCTCTTGGAACCTTCAGGCTCCGTGGAACATAGTTTGAAGACCACTGATTTTTACCAACTGATTTTCTTTTTGTGTGATCTGTCACTATCTATCAATTGTTTCTTTCTGTCAAGAGTCAATGTTTGTCTAGTTATTTCTAGCTCTGAATAATCTAAAAATAAAACTAAGGCTTGTTTGTTTTTTCAACACAGTTATTGGTTATATAACAATTTATGATTAAATGTAACATGCGGCCCATGAAATATTAGTGCTTTCACCCCTCCCCCTTTAATAATTTAAATAATTTAAAGAATACTTATATATATGAAGGATAATTTTAAAATTAAAATTAAATTTTCCCTATCTAGATTAATTTTTATTTTTTCTTTCCCTTTTAAGTATAAAATTCCCCCATTTATTTCTTCGGAACATATGGCCACCAATAAACATGTCTATTTCGATCTTTTATATTTAAACCCCTTTGCCAGCATTAAAAATTTAAACCCCCAAATCCAACCCGCACTGGGGGGGTTTTAAACCCCCCCAAGTTTTTTTCATGGTGGCGTGCTTTTTTCCCCTCTGCTTTCGTAGAATATGTCTTTCATCAAATAAAAAATCCCTTTTTAAAAATTTGTCGATTCTGACTCAAAACATGTCATATATTTTAACATTAAATTGTTATCACTAATTTGATAATTTTTAATATATATATATATATACAGGGGTAAATTTTGCAAATATGGGCACTAAGATAATATGGGAATATTTAAGCAAATACGATATTCTTTGGAATGGTTTTGAGTTGGTGCACACACATTCGTACTGCGGCGGTGGCAATGCTGAAGCGTCATGGCGACTGTGTGATTTGTTTGTGTTAGTGTGCAATGCCAACAGATCATTTCTAATGCAAGTACAACAACCACATATTTCCAATTGTGGTTGTTACATTTTAGTTACCTTACTTAAGATTTAACACGCAAAAAATTTAAATTTTTTTACATGAAACAGTGGATGAACTTTAGGGAGTCTTTTGGGGGGGTAGGGGGTGGCACCCTTTTCTTCAAGATCAGTAATGTCAATTATTGCATAATGTCACTAAAGCAAAGATGGGAAGTAAAATCAAGAGTAATATGGACAGTACCAAAATTTGATGAAGTAATGCTTTCTTCCATCCTCCTTTAATGTTTTTGGGTTCATCTTCCTTTCCCACAGACCTCTTCCTATAATAACTAAAAAATTTAAAGGGCCCGGCTTATCGTCACTACTGCCCCAAAACGGGGGGCCCCCCTTTGGGGAGAAAGTCAGAATGGCGCGAGCATATTGAAAAAAAGTTTTTTAAAAATTACTTTTTTTCTGAAAGTAAAAAAAAATAAATTTTGACATATTAAAAATAAAATACAATTTATACTATATTAATTATAAATGTTTCAGTCCCACAATGATTTGATATTTAAATTTTAAACAATTCTAAGTTAAGACCAAGTATAACCAGTGTCCCCATGAGGTCTGATCATATACAAAATGATATACAAAAATTAATACTCATCTTGATAATATATGTATGGTTTATAATTAATATTTTAACTGTCTATTAAAAGTAACGCGATTCGTTCCCCAATGCCACCGTTTTCCACGTAGGCCTGCCTATCGGATGGGGGGGCAGAAAAGGAATAAATAAGCAAATCCTCTGAAATAAGTACATCCTTCTCAAACACTCTGTCAAGGTTCTTCTATTGCATTCCAAAGCTTTCTGTATAATATTATGGATAGCAGTGCACAGAAAAATCATGCTTCAGACAGACGTATATGTACATCCTCGGAAAATAACGCCTTAGCTGAGCGAGACGTTTATATACGCCGGGGGCACTTCATATACTTAAGTCGTATTTTAGCTTTGGCATCATAGTATTTTTGAATTCAATACATTGTTATTGTATAGAAGGGGGCGCGATGAAAATTAGGATTGAATATTGGGTCGCAAATATTGAAAGTTTGAGAAGCACTGCACTACTGAATTCGCGCAATCAGCATGGCATCATTTCTGAAATAGCTTAGTCCCATTTCAACACTGAAAACAACCTGCTAAAATCGTGGAAGAATGTTGCAAGAGGGCTGAAGGTCTAGCTTCTACGAAGAAGAGAGTTGCCAACGAGGGTCGTAGAGAAGATGGGCAAAACGTAGAGCAATAGCAAGTGCCAGCAAGCAGAATGTACTCTGCATTTGTCCTGTTTATGGTGCTAACTATTTTTATGAAATTAAGAACAAGAAGGGATGCAATGTTGTGGTTCTTATTCATCCTGGTTCCATTAGGAATGCGTCGAGTTACAGGGTGACTCCTTTTATTGTAATGAGTGTAACGTAATACGATAGAAAGTCTTCATTAAATATTGTTTTTTTTAGTTTGTACTAATTTGTGTTAATTTAATAGTTTATCTAATTTGTCCTATTTAGTTATATTTTGAAAAAAATTTGTGATACAATTTGTTCAAAAACAAAGGTCTAAATTTACTCATCAATTGCCAAATATGTAACTTATGTAAAAATGTATTTCTGTTTGGAAAAGGTAAATGTAGAAATGGCAGTTTCTCTTATCTTTTTCAATTCCTACTAATAGCTCACACTCTCTATATTTTTTTTATTTATCTTCGTGGAATTTTCAATCGTTAATAAAATACATTTTAAAGCACTTAATTGAGCTGAAATTTTATGTACATGATTATTTTGGATGACAATACAGTAATTTAATTATAATTAATAAAAATTAATTGATTAAAACTAGTTATTCAAAGAATTACAAATACAGCCACATTGGCATCATTTTTGGTGACTTAGTGACCATTTTGGCGATTCGTGTCAAAACTTGAAAAGGTTTTTTTTCTCACATTTTAAAAGCACTCATTTGAGCTGAAATTTTCTATACACTATTGTTTTGGGTAAAAATACGATAATTTAATTATAATTAATTAAAATTAATTGACTGAAACTAATTATTTAAAGAATTGCGCATACAGCTACGTTGGTTTCATTTTTAGCGACTTGCGTCAAAACTTAAAAAGCCTTTTTTTCTCACATTTTAAAGTATTCAGTTGAACAGAAATTTTATATACACTATTGTTTTGGATGACATTACGATACTTTAATGCTAATTAGTAAAAATTAATTACCACGTAATGTTGTGATTCTGTCATATGTATATACATATTTATATTAATTGTAACTATTTAATAAAAAGTAGCTAAAATAAAATTTTTCTTTGTTGATCTAAGTAGGAATTGACAAAAAAAAATTATATTACTTGTTTATAATGAAACCTGCCAATAATTCCAGCAGTTTTGCCCATTTTACCTAACGTTTTAATCAAATATGGGCAATTGTGCAAAATTTTTGTATTGGAGCTTCTTTAAACTCCTAGCAACAAGAGTTAAAGGCTTGCCCATATACGTTAGAAAGATCACACTCTAAAGTTTAAATTATCGTAATTTTGGAAAAATGGGAAATGTTTTAGTGTAGTATATTTTCAATAAAGTGTTCTGGAGCCCATATTTGCCAAGTTTACCCTGTATGTATTTTAGCCCCATTTTATATATTTTTCCAAAAATAGTTTATTATATATGTATCAATAGTGTACTACTGATATATATAATAAACTGTTTTTGTATATATCTCCTCTATTTTTTTTGTTTGTTTTTGTTTTTGCATTTGCAACTATTACTTTCTAAAGTTACAACAATGGAAACTCAAACATATATTATGTCAAGTTATTATACAAGAAATGCGCAACAATAATTTCTTTTATAACAGAAAGGCATAGTAAAAAAATCATTGTTACTGTAGAAATATTGTTTAAAATTAAGCATTGTGTGTGTGTGTGTGTGTATTCTGCACATGAAGATAGATCATTCAAGAAGCAAAAACTCAGCCTCAAAGCAGAATTCAAGAATTCTGAACTTTTACAATCGAAGAAATATTTATTTTCGGTCCTTATAATGTTGAAAAGCCTTTTTAAATCGCCGAAATCCTGTAAGAACAATACTACTCAACAAAAAAAATCAAACAGATGTTGGTGCATAAGGAGACAACTCAATCATCAATAGGAAACCAAGAATTCTTTATTTTGAAATAAAAAAAATGGTAGTAGGTAGAGCTCGAACAATATTGCGCAATCTACAGCAATAATTGAAGCCCATTAAAAATTTCCAAGCAGAAGGATTCTTGCTGTTTTAGTGTCAGAAAAATGAAATGAATTCTGTTGCATTGAAAGGCACAGTGAAATCAACCTACATCAAATTCAGAAATAAAAGAAGAAGAAAAAACAGTATTCTCAACTTTAGAATAGAAGAATGATTATACTTTCAAATCCTATGTTTTTAACTAATCTACTAGAATCACTGAAATCTAGTAAGAAATGTCAAAAAAATAAATAAAATTCTTTAGCAAATCAAACAAACAAACAAAACCACGAAGAAATTATGCTGTACACAAATACAGTTCAATTAATCAAAACAAAATTCGACAGAAGAATAGAGCACAAGAACTCTCAACTTTACGTGAGAAAAAACGTACTCCAGTTCTCATACTTGGCAATCTACGTATTTAAGTCAACGAACTCCGATGAAGAATTTCAAAGGAATGAAAAACAGGAATTTAAAAAATAGATTCAACACCATAGGAGACGGCTTAATCATTTAGCGTTGAAATTCAGCAATAAATGAACGGTATAGAGGAATTCGTTACATTGCGATGAAAAACGATTATCAGCCCAGATAAGAACACAAAAAAAGAACAATTAAAGAACACCAAAGCTGCAGACTAATGAAGTTTGTCCGAGGACTGTTGAGATTCTAGAATACAGACACAAAAAGCTTCGTAAATAAAAAAGAAAAAAGTCAAAAGCCTCAACAAAAAGGTAGAAAAACACTCATATAAATAATATGTAAAATAAAGGCATCTTTAAAATATTTATGCTGAAGCGTAACAGGATGTTAGTGTGAATGCACGGGTACTCGTTAAATTTGTCTACATGCGATTTTACATGTATATTTCTTATCATCAAACTGTGAATTTTACATTTTTTTTGTTTGATTTTTTCAAGTAAAGAAAAATTTAATTAATTCTTTTTTTTGAGAAATTTAAAACTATACTTTTAAATCTTTTTAAAGCTGGTAAATATGGTAAATTAATTTACATATATATTCGCTTTTGTCTTATTAATTCTTGCTTAAAAGTTTTAAAAGTTTGTTCATTTCAATAATTATTTTTGTTTAAGGCTACATAGAGTACTCAAAAATGACAAAAATGTAATATTTTTCCTTTGAATTTTTTTTTATGGATTATCCAGTTTAAAATTTTGCTCTGGATTCTAGATCTAATATCCAATTAATTTTTTAAATATTTGTAGTTTTCTGAGATTCTGAAAAAGTGCACGTATTATAACTAACTTCAAAACTTTTATTTTTGTCGATGCTAATGTTTCATTTTTTTTTCTGTTCAAGATAGCCTTGAAATTTTAATAGCGTTAATATTTAATATGTATATGTACTATCAAAAATTGTATGGATTTAAGAAGTTTTGAGAGTTCTAGTTATTTTTTGGAAGTCAAAGCTAATATTTTTAAAATTATCGGGTTTTTTTTTTTTTTTTTTCTTGATTTATCTACATATTTAAGTATTAGAATTCTGCAGAGAGCCAGACTTAAATTGCATACAAATTCTTTTCCCCATAATGTTGAGAAATGTAAATCATTTCAAATAGCTAAAAAGTTATTAAAAATAGAATATTTTACAAAATTTAAAAAGCTTTAAAAATTTTATTTTTTTTACTAATTTTAAAATAATTACTCGTTAAGTTGACTTTTTTTCTTTGAGAAAGTTTAGCAATAAAAACTGTAAAAAAAAAATCACTAATTACTTTGAATTTTTCTGTTTCCTATTTTTTTTTCTTTTGAAAATAAATGTTCTGTGTAGCCTTAAATGTGATCATAGTTTTGCACACACTCAAATATGTACACTGGCTTTCAAAACTTGAGCAACGATATAATTTAAGCAGACATCAACATTTGAAAAAAGAAAAATACTTGCTACAATCAATGCGATGAATATTCATTTTGGTAGAAAGATAAATCATATGTTACTTTTTGGAAAATACGTGACTTTGAGACAATAAACGTGCCCTACCAGCGCTTGCAGAAAGGCTGTGAACAGCAATTTTAAGTGCCTGATTTAAATCTCACAGACGATACACGAGAAGCTTTTGAGAAACACTGATAGACTCAATTATATCCTTCAGAAAGCCCCAGGCGTGTGGCTAACACCATGTCACAAGTTGTTCTTCCTCATCCAAAATACTCTCAATCCCATTGTCCCTTTTGGTCATCTCACATTCTGTGGTGGGTGTCCATTTCAGCCCTTTCTTGACGTGAAGAAAACTTCGAAAAGAAATTACACCTTTGCTTATTATGACTTAACAGCACCCATCAACTGAAACTGATGCTGATGGAAGAATGGAAACTCTTACATCAAAAATTGTTGGATAAAAATATGCTGTCCAGAAAGATAGACCACCATTACAAAGGAAAGGCATATCATTCTCTATTTATTGCATTCTCATGTATTAAGGCTACTTTTACAATAAATCTTTTTTCAATTCCTACACACTATTAGCTCACACTCTCTATATATTTATTTATTTGTTTATTTATCTTGGTGGAATTTTCAATCGTTAATAAAATACATTTTAAAGCGCTCCATTGAGCTGAAATTTTATATACATGATTATTTTGGATGACAATACAATAATTTAGTTATAATCAATAAAAATTAATTGATTAAAACTAATTATTTAAAGAATTACAAATACAGCCACGTTGGTATCCTTTTTGGCGACTTGTGTCAAAACTTGAAAAGGTGTTTTTTTTCTCCCGTTTTAAAGTATTCAGTTGAACTGAAATTTTATATACACGATTGTTTTGGCTGACAATATGATACTTTAATGATAATTAATAAAAATTAATGACCACTTAATGTTGTGATTCTGTCTCTCGTATGTATATACATATTTTACATTAATTGTAACTATTTAATAAAAAGTAGCTAAAATAAAATTTTTCTTTGTTGATCTAAGTAGGAAAGGACTTATAAAAAATTTTTTTATATTGTTTTTTATTTTATTCCATCTGTTCAGAGTTGCACGTCTCCATGGGTTGCCCCAGAAAAATATAACCAGGGGAAAAAAACCCGAGATAGAGGGGGGCAATCTTTTGTTTAAAGATTTTTTAAAATCCATATATTTGTAAGTGTGCAGGGACGTCTAAGACTTTTTGAGGTCTTGGGCCCCTATGTAAAAGTTGTCACGTCTTGTCCAAATGTGAAGAAACTCAAATCTCACAAACCTAGATATAGACTAGCTCAACCGATTGCAGCCCTTCGACTAAATGAATAATGGCTGTGTATGGTGCTAGGCCTAGAATTAGACATGGACGATGGTCAACACATAATAGTGAAGTTTTGCCAGTTAGAATATAAAGTTCGAAATTCCTAGTTTTTCAGAGAATATGTACGGGATAGCATTTGACTATTAAAGTTATTCGGATCTTGATCTTACTGAGGCTTAGTAGAGAACAAAATGAGGCCCTGGGCCCGAACCCAGTAGATTCCTGCCGTAAGACACCCCTTAATGTGTGTGTGCTAAAAACGTTTTTTTTTTTTTTTTTTTTTTTAATTCCTTGACTTATTTACATCCGCTGTAAAAAAAAAACAACATTCAAAACGAAAACGCATTCTCAATCTTTAAGATATCCGACTATGTTCGGGGAACCATGATTTTAAAAAAGCGCATAAATGTATAATTTTTATGATATTTAGTGTCACTTAGATTAGAATACATGTATAAAATTGTTTTAAGGACATTATGACAAAGAAAATTATTTAAATACAATATTTTGGAAAAAAAATTAAACCCCAGAAAAACCCTTTTTTTCCAAATGTTCCCCTTTTTGAAAAATCTTCCATTGTATTAATATTTTTTTGTATTAAGCTCAGACCTCTGTCAGAGGCTCAACAAATTTTGAAACATTAAATTGTTTTCAGAGTTACAACCATTTAAAATAATTATGGGCGTATTTTTTTTAAAAAATTTCCCCCCTCTGTTTTTGTGTCGAAAAAACATGGATAAACCGATTTCCCAAGTTATGCTTTTAAAAAAATTCTGGTTGAGCCTCTGTACAAAAAGGTCTAACTGAATCAGGCAAAATATTAATACAATAAACTTTTTTGAAAAAGGAAAGAACTTTTAAAAAAAAGGTTATTCAAAGTTAAGCCAAAAAAATTTTTAAAATAATTTTTTTTGCCCAACCAAAAAAATTTTTTATACTTTATTAAAAGGCCCCAAAATCATAAATATTATCCATTTACACGTTTTTTAAAATCAGGGTTCTAAAACGTAGTCGGTCCAAAAAATTTTATGAATGCCTGTATTTTTCCTGTTCGTATTAGAGATATTAATGTTACAAACTAAATTTACTCTTATGTGTGTAAGTCAACGTGCGTTTCTTCATAGGAGAAAAAGGTTAGGAAACTGTGAAAACATTTTATATTAAAAACACCAGAGAAAATAATAAAAGAACAGACACAAAATAATCGTTATCCTATTTCTTTCTTACTGTGCGATTGTGGGTGGGAGGGGGGGACAGTGTAAATTTTTATGTTCGTGTGCCTGGAATTTTTTTTTTGTATGCAAAAATTTGAATAATGCTTATGTTTTTATGCTTGCATGTTACTGCTACTTTTTTGGGTTCATGTGTTCGTATTTTCTTTAATGTGTGAATGTGGGTGGGCGAGCGAATGTGCGTGTTTTTTTTTTTTTTTGTTTTTGGTTTTTGTACGCAAAAATTTGTGTAGTAGTGTTTTTCATTTTTTTTTTTGCGTGTTTGTGTGTTCGTCTTTTTTCTTTAATGTGTGAATGTGGGAGGGAGGGTGGGAGAGTGAATGTAATGTAATGTGAGTGAATGTGTGTGTAAGTGTTCTCTTTTTTGTTCTACGCAGAAATTTGCGTAGTAGTTTTTTTGTGTGCGTGTGTTCGTCTTTTTTTAATGTGTGAATGTGGGCGGGACGGTGGGAGAATGAATGTTTGTGAATGTTTTTTTTTTTTTTTGTTCTTGTATGCAAACATTTGTGTAGATTTTCATGTTAATGTTTTTTTATTGTGTAAATGAGGGTGGGAGAGTGGGAATGTGTGTGAATGATTTTTTTTGTCCTTATAAGGCAGAAAATTGCGTAACATTTCATTTTATGGTTGTTTATTACGTATAAAAAATTTTTAATCATCACAGCATCCTTACCATTATTTAAATGAAAATGAATTGGTTGTAGTTTGAGAGAGATGTAATTTAGAGTGCATGTTAATGCATTTTTGTTTTAAATGTTGTTTAGTTGTTGTACGCATTTGAATTGGGTACCTTTTTTATTGCAATTGCATTATTATAAGCAAGCAGAAAATTAACTGTATCTTGTCAAACTAAGAATTTTTTTTTTACTCTAAATTTTTTCAAGTAATACTTCTGTTAAATGTTTAAATAAAATTTGGGAGTACAATATATTTGTGAATTGAAAATTTTTCTTAAAATAACTTCTGGCTTGTTTCTGCTTTTCAATTTTATTGTACATATTCTGAATAATTTTTCATGTTATTTGATGAATTTATGTTCCTTTATGACTGTATATTAGACATAAAATAAATATTTATCACCTGAACTGTGTTTTTTATTTGTAAATTATTGCTAAAATTTATAAGACAATCACAAGGGATCACACACACATCCTTGAATATATATACATACACTCCATAACAAGGGGAAACGACGCACCCAGAAGGAGTTGCCCGATTCTAATGAAATTTCGTATGAAAAGATAATAGCACCGAACATGCAAATGATTAAAATTGATGTCCAATGAATGAATAGCTGGAGCTACTGCGCCTCGGAACTGCCCCCTCATTAGGTGTCTATAAGAAGCGATTCTCAGTCTGATGATCAAAATTTCTTTTGCATTGTGATTTAGGATACCTTTCAACGACTGAATAAATGTCTCGACACAGGATTCGAGTTCATTATGAGCAACTGTCAGAGTTTGAAAGAGGTCGTATCATTGGATTGAAAGAGGCAGGTTGAACAAATTGGAGAATCGCTCGTCACATGGGTTGAAGTGATGCGGACATTAGAGCGCTACGCCACCTACCATTTACACCTGTACACTGTCAAGTCAAATTACAGTGGTGCTTGGATCGATCAGGTTGGAATCATGCTGACTGGGGGCGTATAGTGTTTAGCGACAAATCCCGCTTCCACCTGTGTCTTGACGATCATCGAAGACGTGTCTGGAGACGCCCAGGATAGCGTGTCGATCCTGCTTTCACTATTGCCCGTCACATAGGCTCTTAACCAGAAGTTATGGTCTGGAGTGTCATTTCTTTTGACAGCCGGACCCGTTTGGTTGTCATTAAAGGCAACTTGCAGCACAGCGATACATTGATGGCATTCTGAGAACTGCTTTGTTACCGTTCCTTTCGCAGTACCCTTGTGACAAGCTCTCATCGCGATTTCACTAAAACTCCTTTTGGGTTTCTTTGGGACCAGAATGGCAGTTCTTTCCAACCAACTCAAGAAGTGAAACGTGAAATATGCAAATTAAGAATCTTATAAATAATAGAAGTTTTGCATACGGGGGTGGCTATGGGAAGTGAATATACGAGGTCTATGTGTACAAATCTTTAAGCTAAAGTGAGAGGAAATCCCGCATACAAAATTTAATATATCCGTGCCAGTGCTTTCAAGTTAAAGGAGGATACCATTCCACACGAGTTAAAGGACGTCAGTTAGGATTCAAGCGAATTGCTGCTTACCCAAGATAGAGCGGTATGTGAACATCTAATTAAACTACTATGAACTGTATATTTATTGAGATTAGGATTAGTCGGTAAGTTAGACATAGTGGTTAGTTACGCGATTATTTGGTAATACGTATTGTGTGTCTCTTCACCTCAGATTCACTTGGTTTGAATATTAATACTATAATTGTGTATATTGTTTAAGTTAAGATCTTAATAAAGAGGTATTAAGATTATGACAACGTCTGGTTCTTCATTCACTCCCACATCTCTAGGTCGCGAGGATAATATAGAAGTAGGGCAAACCCCACGGGCTCCTGCCTTACACCTTGGCCTTATTTTCAGCAACATAATGCCAGACCACATACCCACGTGTTGCTATGAACTGTCTTACGGCTTGTCAAACACTTCTTTGACCAGCCAGATCGCCAGATATCTCTCCAATCGAGCATGTCTAGGATATGATGGGAAGGCGACTGTATCTACCAGGGAATGTTGATGACCTAGCCCGACAATTGGAGGAAATTTGTCGAGAAATACCACAGGAGACCATCAGGGTTCTTTATCACTCTATGCCAAATAGTGCTGGCAGCTTGCATCTAGGCTAGAGTTGGGTCAACACCTTGTTGAGCTCGTTACTTTGTAATTATGTAACTCTAAAATAAACCATTCAGTTTTTCTGAAACTTTAATCATTTTCTATTGTGTGCATAATTTTTCTACCCACCAATTTTTGTCTCTATCACACAGCTCGTTCTTGGTGTGTAGGGTTTTTGTTATAGAGTGTATATGTATATTAGGTTGGGGAAAAAGAAATCCATTATTTTTTCAGTAGATGGCTGTAGTGTCGATATCTCGTGAAGTATCAATCAAACAATTTCAAATTTATGCTCGTTGTCAAGATGACATTTCACACTAAAAATATTATTTTGCTTTTTGTTTGGTCCATTCAGTTGTGAGTTACAGGGTGTTAAAACTGGAAGTCACCAAAGAGAAAATTCGGTTATTTTTACAGTTTTTCTTTGATAAAGGCGAAAATGCAAGCCAGGCGGCTGAAATTGCACATGGTGTTTATGGTTCCGATACTGTAATAGCTAATTACGTGCAATTTTGGTTTCGTCGATTCCGTTCAGGTATTTTTGATGTTAAAGATGCACCTCGCACAGGCAGGCCCGTCGTCGAAAATGTCGATAAAATCACAGAAATAATCCAAATTGACCGGCCTGTTAGTAGTCGTAGCATCGCCCAGGAGCTAAGGATCGACCATAAAACAGTTTTAAACCATTTGTGCAAAGTTGGATTCAAAAAGAAGCTCCATGTTTGGGTGCCATACCAATTAACACCAAAAACATGATGGATCGAATTTCATCTGCGATGCCTTGGCCAAACAGAATGAAATCGACCCATTTCTTAAACGGATGGTGACTGGGGGTAGAAATGGGTCACATACTACAATATTGTGCAAAAACGATCGTCGGTCAAAATGCGGTGAAGCAGCTCAAACGGTGGCCAAACCAGGACTAACGGCCAGGAAGGTTCTACTGCGTATTTGGAGGGACTAGAAAGTAATCATTTATTAGAAGTTTCTTCCGCATGGCCAATCACTAAATTCAGATTTCTACTGTCAACGACTGGACCGTTTGAAGCTAGCGATTGACCATAAATGGCCAGAATTGGTCACCAGAAGAGGTGTTGTGTTCCATCAGAACAACGCCAGGCCATGCACTTCTGTAGTGACTCGCAAGAACCTCTGGGAGATTGGTTGGGAAGTTTTAATGCGTCCACAATATAGTTCGAACCTGGCACCAATCGATTACCACCTTTTTCTCGCATTACAAAACTTCCTGAGTGATAAGAAATTGGGATCAAGTGAAGATTATGAAAATATATTACTAGATTGTTTCACCAATAAGCGCCAAGACTTCCATGAGAGAGGCATTATGAAGCTACCTTTAAAATTGCAACAAATTATACAGCAAAACGGTGTATATTTGACCAAATCGGACAATCGGAAGTATGTTAAGTAAAGTCTTGATTTTCATGCAACAGTAATGGATTACTTTTCCCCAACCTAATATATATATATATATATATATATATATATATATATATATATATATATATATATATATATATATATATATATATATATATATAAATTCAATCATAACAGAATCAATAAAAAAATCGAAACTAAATGAATCCTATAACATAAAATCCCATTTCAGAATATCAATGGCGAATATAGAAGAAAAAAAATTCTAACGTTTTCAAACAAATTAAAAGAAAAAAAAATTTATAAAATAAAAATATAAAATATCCAAGTGCAACCTCGGACTTAGGACCGATTTTTAAACTAGTTTGATGGCGCCAACCTTCCCCCTATTGCAACTTGGTAAATTAATCTTAAAATATCCAATTCTCATATATATATATATATATATATATATATATATATATATATATATATACAGGATGTGTCTAAAGTCTGCGCCAAAACTTTAAGGGGTGATAGTACACATCAATCAAGACAAACAATAGTAAATAGGAAACTTAGAGTTCCCAAACGACTTCCGAAGGAGATAGGTGCCATTAAAGTTTAGGGTCCGAAATTTCAAATGATTATGAAAAACGGAAAAATGGGTCGATTCGTTAGCTGTTTTCGCTAAAATTATTCTTTTTGTCGATATTTTCTTGAAAAAATGAATTTTAAAGATAAAGCTCAAAAAATGTTGATAGAGGGCGCCTTAGACTTTGGAGTAACGAACAACGATTTCTTACTGTTATTTTTTGTATCACATTAAATGCTTTCAAAAGCTTAGACTTAAACTTAAATTTTGAGCTCAAAATTTGAATCGTTGGGAGTGGTTAAGTAGCGCAAACTCAATTGTGTTCAGGAAGTGAAATTTAAACTCGCCACCTTCCCTGGACACAGTTCAGTTATTCACGATATTCGATGCTCGGTCGTAGACTAGGCAGCAACTACTACCCACTAAACGTAAAATAAACGAGAGAGGGATGACAAAATTAAATAAAAAAGTTATTCATAACAGACATGAGCAATTTCTCTCCGCAAAATACCCGATTTGCATACAAAGTGTAGTACACAAGAATTTAACTGTATGGTGCTAATTGCATGTAAGGATGTAAAGTTCTACTGCAAAGTGTTCCAGCCAACATAAAGGCTCGTATGTGGTTCCAACTTGAGGGAGCGCCTGCACATTTCAGCGCAGATGTGCCAAGTGCATTGGATACAGCATGTCCAGGGCGATGGATTGAGTGGGATGGTCCGGTAAATTGGCCGCACGCTTAGTTTTTGTGATTCCGCAAGAAAATCATGCGTGTTCCATTTTCTACGTGTCATCGTTCATTCAATCTTCATCATACACACTACGTGCGTAGATCAAATTGTTTCTTTTTATTTTCAGCAGAGAAGTTTCTCATGTCTATTATGAATAATTTGTTTTTAATTTTGTCATCCCTCTCTCGTTTACTTTACGTGTAAGAGGTAGTAGTTGCTGTCTGGTCTACGACATCAAGATCGGGAATAACTAAACTCTGTTCAGTGGGAAGGGAGTTTTAAATTTCCCCTCCTGAACACAATTCCGTTTAAGCTACTTAACCGCCCCCAACGATTCAAATTTTGAGCTCAAAATTTAAGTTTAAGTCTAAGCTTTTGAAAGCATTTAATGTGATACAAAAAATAACAGTAAAAAATAGTTGTTCGTTACTCCAAAGTCTAAGGCGCCCTCTATCAACATTTTTTGAGCTTTAGCTTTAAATTTTATTTTTCAAGAAAATACTGATAAAAAGAATAATTTTAGCGAAAACCTCTAACGAATCGACCCATTTTTCCGTTTTTCATAATCATTTGAAATTTCGGATCCTAAACTTTAATGGCACCTATTTCCTTCGCAAGACGTTTGGGACCTAAGTTTACTATTGTTTGTCTTGATGTGTACTATCACCCCTTAAAGTTTTGCCGCAGAGTTTAGACACCCCTGTATATAATAAATAAAATATTATTATTATTATATTTTATTATATATTATATATATATATATATATATATATATATATATATATATATAATCTTTGATTAATTATAAATGCAATTACAGAATGCACTTCATTGAACTTAAAAAGTACAGAAACCGAACTACTTAGGCATAGAATGAAATAACTACACAGCTTCGCTGCAACCACAGTGTAAAGACTAAATAGAGCAAGGAGAGGAGACATCCTAGATTTGAAAAGCTGCTACACAAAAGAGAAAGGGAGATGATAGAGTGACTCAAGTTCCGTATGAATCCCTCCATAGAGCAATATCACATTTCAAAATAATTATCTTTTACTGTCAAAAATGAAATCCTTAATTCAAAATTATCTCCTATCGATATCTGTGTTCGTCAGAGACCTGTGCTGAAGTATGATTGTAAAAAAAAGTGGTCATAAAACTTTATCTAGTCATGGAACCCTTAAAACTGAAAAGAGCATCCAGGGAACCTTATCAAAGCTTTAGAAGAATAAAACTTAAAATAACATTTAAAGCAGATGAAAATATTATTAGTACTTTAAGTAAAGACATTTTAAGATAAGCACTGTATTTTTTATTGAAAATTTTTATAACCTTATGTTAATGTAACTTACTTATTAATGGCATTATTTCGTGTTCCAAATGTCACCTACTTTTGCATTATATTTAGAAACTGAGATTTTTTCAATTCACTATTTGTTCACAATCTCCCAATATCTTGTTCAAATTTTTAACTTTTAATAAAATACACTTTAAAGCGCGCTAATGAGCTGAAATTTTATATACAAGATTGTTTCGGATGACAATACGATACTTTATTGATAATTAATTAAAATTGATTGCCACTTAATATTGTGATTCTCTGACATATGTATATATATATTTATATTAATTGTAATTATTTGATGAAAAGTAGCTGAAACAAAATTTTCTTTGTTGTCCTAAGTAGGAATTGACTTTAAAAAAAAAATTTATATTACTTGTTTTTACACAAACTGTCCAAGTCTAGATATATTGAAGCTATCTGCAGTCTCATTTTATATTCAGCCTTAATATGTTTGTATGCTTTGTTTTCAGAGTCACATGCGTTGAGTAATATTTTAAACTAAAATATACATTGTTCAGAACGGCATTAAAATGTTAATAACTATATGAAAAACTGTGTATTCAAATTTGCAACCTACAATTTAGGAGATGTGCCTGCTTAAATTTAGCTTGTAAAGTCGAA
This sequence comes from Trichonephila inaurata madagascariensis, assembly GCA_019973955.1. Taxonomy (NCBI): domain Eukaryota; kingdom Metazoa; phylum Arthropoda; class Arachnida; order Araneae; family Nephilidae; genus Trichonephila; species Trichonephila inaurata. The sequence continues at coordinate 18,669 of BMAV01009363.1, forward strand.
TCTATTGATTGTCGATAAGTTGTTCCTTTTTCTTCAGGAGCAAGGCTTGTAATTTATCCAATAATACTTATTTTTCTCCTCTAGAAAATCTTATTTTACAAGTATGAGATGTTTTTATTTTTCAAACAGGAAAAAAAAAAACCGCTCTATTATATCATTTTTAACACCGTCGTCTAAATCCAATTCATTTAATTCCATTCCACTTAATTTTGCAAAAGATTGCGCTAACAAATTTAAAATTATTTAGAGGAACCTTCTTTTGAATATTTCATTTTAAACAATTAAATAAATAAATAATTACATAGCATATTTAAGTTTTAATAAATCTTTCAACGATAATTATTATTTGAAAAATTTACTATAAAATAATATCCTTATTCAGAAAACGGTTTATTTCAAAAATTGAAGTACGACTGAAAGGAATACAACTTTACAAATAATTCTGAATTTTATTTTTCTACCCAAGCATATATAATAGAACAATATTAATTAGCTCGTAAAAATTTCACTTATTTCTTTTCAAGTATTTTAAATTAACCGAAGACACCTTTAATAGCACAGAAATTTATAATTCTTGAAAATCTTTCGAATTCCGTTTCTCTGACAGAAAATGAAAAATGAACTTAAATACTGTCGGAAGCATGTTGAAAGAATTACATTCACAGTGACTTTTAAGACATCTGCCTTAACCCCGTAATATAAAGAGCTGAAGCTTCCAAACTAGACCTCTCATAGACCACTTGACCTGTTTTCCGGTTTTGTGTAGACCCTGCTTGCCTAATATTGAACTTTTACAAATTTATCAACTTAAGGTATCTGACTACGTTCGGAACCGTCATTTTGCAAAAGCGTATAAATGGATAATATTTATGATATTTAGTGTCACTTAGATCAGAAAATGTATGTAAAATTGTTTTAAGAATAGTAACGATAAAAAAGTATTTAAGTACAATATTTTGATAAAAAATGAACATATAGAATGACCCATTTTCAAAATATTCTCCTTATGTGAAAAATGCTTCTATTATAATAATATTTTACCTGTATATAGTTCAGACCTCTGTACAGAGGCTCAACTAGAATTTTTGAAATATATAACTTAGAAGTCGGTTTATCCATGTTTTACGAAACAGAGGGAGAAATTTTAAGAAAATACGCCGATAATTATTTCAAATGGTTGTAACTGAAAATAATGTAAATTTTTTTCAAAATAAGTTGAGCCTCTGTACAGAGGTCTGATATAGAAGCAAAATATTAATACAAATAAGCTTTTTTCACAAAGAAACATTTTGAAAAAAGGTTATTCTAAGTTCATTTTTGGCCGAGATACTGTAATTAATTTTTTTGGACAAAATGTCCTTAAAACAATTTTATACATGTATTCGAATCGAAGTGACACTAAATATCATGAAAATTATCCATTTAAGCGCCTTTTTAAAATCACGGTCCGAACGTAGTAGGATGCCTTATAAATGGTCTTTTAACAACTGGTACACAGTTTACTTTTAAAAATTTAAATTTCTAACTGAAATGAAATGCAGTATGAAGAAACTTCAGAAACACATACTAATTTTAAACATTTATTAATTAAAATTTAATACGTTACATAAAATAACTGAACAGCAAACAAATGCTTTTAATAGGTTGGAGGAAAATGATGCTTTGATAACGAATGTTAAACATTTGGCATCAATTAGGTTCCCCTAAATCTTATCTTATTCTCCCTAAATCTTATCTTATTCTCCCTAAATCTTATCTCGATTAGTAGTATACATTTTTCTATCTTTCTTTTTTTGGAGTTTGGCAACCACGTTCACACACAATCTTTTTTTCATTAGAAAAAACATTTAAAATACTTTCTCGTAGTATTCCATAGTTCAGGATAAGCAGCAGGTATGTCTTTATAAGCCAAAATTGCTAATATACGTTCCTAAACTGTATATTAACATCCTCGTTTGTGCCTATTCCTCTTGTAATATGATTTTTTTTCACTGTGATCATATGGATTGATTGTCTATTGGGGTATTACCATTGTTAAAGCATTTTCAAAGCTAGACTCAAACCTTGAATAGAACGTTAGTTAAAATGACATGCTTCTAGCAGAATGTATGTTACAAGTTAAAAAACAGAAAATTCGTGATTTCAATATCCTACTCTAACTTAATTCTGGCGAGAAACGCTGAAATGATTGTCTCTGTTTTTATAAAATTTAGGTTTTAATCTTGTAACTGTAAGTAAACCGTATTAAATAGTAAATAAATCTGCTAAATGGGGAAAATATGTTTTCCACGTGATTAGAATTTCTTCCAAAATTGGATTTTAGCATCCAGAAGCTCAAGCAATCTTAAAAACAGCAAAAATTCCTGTGAAATATGTGTTTCAAGAGCAAGTGTATTTAAGGTATCCGACTACGTTCGGAACCGTGATTTTGCAAAAGAGTATAAATGGATAATATTTATGATATTTAGTGTCACTTAGATTAGAAAATGTATATAAAATTGTTTTAAAAATAGTATTACAATAAAAAAATTATTGAAGTACAATATTTTGACAAAAATGAGCATAGAATGATTAATTTTCAAAACATTTTCCTTTTGCAAAAAATGCTTCTATTATAATAATATTTTGCCTGTATATAGCTCAGACTCTCTGTACAGAGGCTCAACTAGAATTTTTGAAATATATAACTTAAAGTGGGTTTATCCATGTTTTACGACAACAGAGGGGAGAAATTTTAAGAAAAAAACGCCGATAATTATTTCAATGGGCTGTAAATCTGAAAATAGTGTGAATTTTTCAATAAAAATAGTTCAAACTCTCTGGAGAAGTCTTTACTTTATATAAGCAACACACACACAAAATATTATTAATTTAGAAGCATTTTTTATAAAAGGAGAACATTTTGAAAAAAGGTAATTCTTTCATTTTTTGCCAAAATATTGTATTTAAATAATTTTTTTTTGTCAAAATATTCTTAAAACAATTTTATACATGTATTCTAATCTAAGTGACACTAAATATTATGAAAAATATCCATTTATGCACTTTTTTAAAATCATGTTTCCGAACGTAGTCGGATACCTTAAAGAAGTCAATGATAGAATTCCCATCACATTCATCACTCAGCCGAACGAATAACCACGTATTCAACGTATTACTTCAAGATTCAGTTTACTGAATTAATGACTAATTAAAGTGATTTATTCAGTCTATCATACAGAATTTTAGCAACGAGGTGTTGTTGTTTGATGACGCAGTGTATTGTTAATACATACATTGCTATTGCAGTTAACAAAACTGACACACACATTGGTAATGTAATAAATTTTTAATTCTGTCAGAATACGGATAATATACATGAGAAGAAAGTATCATGCGGTTGTTTTCGTAATATCTAATTAAATGTTCAAGTCAAATTTCAGCAATTTCCGAAAAATTGTAAAAAAAAAGTTTTAGGGAGTCCGATTTTTTATATTGAGTCTAAGAGACCAAGCATGCTTTTTTCAAGAATAAGGTTGATTAATCACGACAATGAGAACGAAATACAAAGCGATTGAAATATTCTGTTCCTGAAAATGCGTCGAAACTGTCTCATTAAAGAAAAAATCACAATATATATATATATATATATATCGTTATTTTGCTTTTAAAAAAATGTACCGCGTCCTTGCGAAATAAACTGTCTGTCTTATTCTGGAATTATTTGTTTGTCTGATTTTAATACGGAAGGAAGAATGGCAGTTTTAAAAATACGACGGAAATCTTTTCCCCGGCCGTTTATCGGATTATCCGCATGATAGATGGTATTACAAGGGTATGTCAATCATTTATTTTAACATTTTTAATTAATATATTTTTCTCTAATAGTAATTTTGGAATTTAAATGGTCAAAACGGACTCTTCGAATTATTTCCCGCCTTTAGTATCTTCGGCTCCTTTCTACGTTTTGTGGTTCGTGTGAAGATAGCTACACATAGATACAAACACACATATGCTAGTTAGCTATCGAATTTTAAAACGGATAACATCGAATAATATTCGATAGGTAGATATATTACTACTTATAGATAGATATTTCATATATTTCGTATCTATTTACTTACGTAATATTTTATAATGATAAAAATAATAAAATATTGTGTAAGTAAATAGGTAACATCTGTATATGTAGATTATTCCACTCAATGAAAGTTAAAATTAAAGTCACTACTTGGTTTAAAAAGAGCCATAACCTTATTTGCACCCCATGGGCCCATATTTTTTTTTCGGCTGACGTGAATCCCTTTTAAGTCATCGTTGACTCCTAGGGGTCAATATAGACCACTTTGAGAATCACTGGCTTAGAACACACAGGGTGTCCAACCCAAATGACCTTGCGGACGACTTCGGAAAAACTTTATAATTCCGCGAGGCATATAAAAATATATACCTTTATAAAAAGATATGGACCTATTACAAACATTTATTGGGAGAAAATCTTAAACGGAATGAATTATTTTCATCATTTTTTATGTATACAAATATAATTTAATTAAATAATAATACAATGATCCAATATGCCTAGCTCTAGTAATAAGCAGCGTGATAAACTTAAGTAATCAAGCGTGATGCTGCAAGAGGTTGCAGAATTCAATACGCTCACTTCTAAGTATGTACAAAACAGAAGCAACGTAACAAAATAGAAGTTATGGGATATATTTTGTAACAAAACACTGCACTAAAAACAAAAATATTGCACAGAATAATCGTACTTTTGTAAAGCTGCAAAGAATCTCACGGGCCGCAAAATTACTCAAGGCGGGCCACGGGTTGGCCACTCATGGTCAGAACAGGGATGGCGAACCTTTTTGATACGTGGGTCAAATTTCGTTCATATTTTTTTAATACTAGCGTGTGGATCACTAATGCCCATTTGCGCCAGAGTTAAGTTTAAAAATGTTTAATGAGTATTTTTAAACATTAACATTTTTAAAATTCAATTGGCTTAACGGGTAACCATGAATTTTCACAAACTGCAAATTATACAAAAAGCTATCCGGTTAGAAAAAATCTTCAAGGTGGTAAGTTTAGTTCCGTCATTTTACACAGCAAAGTTAAATAAAGCTTGTAAGGGCGCTTTTTGAAGTCTCTTTCTCAACATACTAACATAACTTTACAAAAGGGCATTTTATCCGTAGAAAGTACTTTAAATGTGGTTATTTGCTTTAGTTTGTCTTTTTTTCAACAAGCAAAATGTGAGTAAAATTATACACTTTATTTGATATGTTTGCTTTATTTCAAATATTACATACTTTCATATACATTTGTTGTCATTTACGTAACTTTGGAACAGTAATGATCAAACTGAAGGTTATAGACAGCATTTAAATTGTTTATGTGTCAATGCAGTGCTTGAAAAAAGACAAATATAATATAAATAATCCATACAAATTAGGAAATCTAAATAAACCTGCGTAAACAAACAAGTAGTTTCTTAGCAAACATGGGTCAGTTAAAAGCTTGCGTGGGTCAGTGTCTGACCCACGAGTTATAGGTTCGCCATCACTGGTCTAGAATGAGGTTTTACAGTACCTGTCACGCCTTTTTTGCAGGTTCATTTATGTCTTTCATAGAGCAACATAAGAAAGAATTTATTACTATACCTCCTTCATATACTATCTAATTTTTTGCCAAAGTCTTCAATTAGCTTCAAGTGATGTATTTTCTGTGTAAACGGTATTTTCTCCAAATCCACTCTTTTCTGGCAGAGAGCATCAAATGTGGCCACGAATACGGTGTGTGAATAAGTCGGTGGTACTCACAACTTATTACTTTTTCGAAACTTAATCAGGAACTACTACCACACGTAACTATGTGCTTTTCAATTACAATTCCTTTAGTTCAGTCATAGCTGCTTTAACACAATTTTCTGAAGGAAAGAAACCACAAATAAGCTTCATAACATCACTAGCACGGTGTCTGATTTCTCGCTCTTTTTTGTCTTCTCGGAAATCGCCGGGAAGGTCAATTTGTTCTATCGAAAAGAAAACTTGAGCGATCTAGATTAAAAGCATTACGTACTTTCAAGCACTAAAAAAAATCATTTTTATTATTTTACAACACATAATTAAAAGATCGTGAAAACTTGGTAGAACTTAATGGAACTATTATCTTGAAATTAAATAATCTTTTCAAATCAGTCATTTTTTTTATATTAGTGATTTTATATAAAATTGTACCTATATAAAAGAGAGAACTGAAAAATATCTCTTAACCATTTCATTAAAATTTATGAAAACACCTTTTTTATATAAATTATTGTATTACTTTAAATTAATATCTCATCTGAATGCTTTGTAAATTTTGAAATGCGAAAAAAATATTTGATGTTTTACGCATAAAATTTTATATTTATGTCCATGCTTGAATGTACTTTTACTCTTTCAGGTATACTTTACTTTTATTTGTTCTGACTTAAGCTTAATTTTTGCAGTTATATATACTTCTTTTTGCACGTTAGAGAAAAAGGATGATAAATTTTTACGATGCGCGCGCACACCGTCACGGATATGATACAAAACCATCACGGATGTGACGCACATCGTCCCGGATATACCGTCATGACACCGATGCGCGCGCACACCGTTGTCTGATATTTTAACATGCCACTTTTTTGGTGCTAGGGGACTGATATTTGGGGGATCGTAATAACTATTGTTGCAAACCATATTTGTTGGACGCATCCTTCCCGGTGCATTCCTCCCTCTACAGCTTTTTGCCCAATATATCGGCACCCGAGCCTCGCAGTCCATTCGGTCCAGGCCCATTCGATCCCTCTTTATCTGCTCTTCCATTTATTATAATTTCATGCTCATTGGCTATTTCTTCCATGGGTTTTAATTATTTTAAACTTTTTAAATTTGTTTAAATTCACAATATCTTAGCTCCTGTTTGAGTAATTTGAATTAACTGTTCCACTCGCTGAGACCCATCCAGTCATCTACTTCATTCCCATTGTGTAGGCATGGGAAAGGCTTAAGAACTAAAATATCATGCTCCCATGTTAATCCTATAGGGACTGGAAAAAATTTCTCCCTCCCTAAGGAATTGAGCTTGGGACTTTATTTTTGGAGTCCCCCATATTTTCGCTATCACGCGAGCTTTACCTGGAATTGGCCTCCTCCGCTGCTTCCCCCCCTACAGGACTTCCCCAGTAATAACTCGAATCCTATGTCATTTGGTCGACACACCTGCTGGATTTGATTGTTCTCCCTCTGAAGCATCCTAAAATATATTTTTTCAGGACTATAATCCCATTTCTTCACCATATTTAATATTTTTAAATTATATTAAGTTTTTTTTAGCTTCGTTAATGAAACTCGGATCATATGTTCTCCTTTTTGAGCTCTTTCATCTGTTATAATTCGTGTGTAGATAATGGGGGAGGCGTTATCACTAAAATTAGAATCCCCATGTTATTTTTATGGGGTTCGATCTTTTGATGACGTCACGATATTACAGAGATAGAAGGATGAAACTTTGGGACCACCTACTACTTTGTGTATCGTTGGGATGTACGTGACCATTTACGTCACAGTTGCTCCCCTTCCCGGGGAGCTAGTTTCGTTTTCTTTTCCCAAGCTAGCTCCGCCCCATTTGTAACTGCTAGCGCCGGTTCGAATGGATTTCTCTTGTTTTCCCACAACCAGGCCGAGTTTCGATTTACTGGGTGCCCTGTTTCTGTTTAATGAATTGTTTTAAATTTTTAATTATTTTAAAATGACCATAACTCGAGGGCTCTTCAGGCGGATGTCTTAATTTTCTCGGGAACGATTATTCTCACCGAGACATTCAATATGAGGTCTCAGGTTCACATTCGGTTCACCTCATCTCCAGATAAGTCTGCCCGAAAACCCCCATGTTATTAGTCCTATTATCCCTGTATGCGAGGGTGTTTAAATTTATTTAAATCGTGATTATCTTGGGCTTGGCTGATCCTTAAGTCAAACTTACCAACTATCGGACCATCCAATTGTTCAACTTTCCTCGTGACCGCCTTTCGTCCTTGGTCCAGCTTACCCTGCTCAAGATTTTTAGAAAGATTTTAATTCTTGTTACGCCAAAGAAGTATAACTTCTTACTTGCGTTACATAAATATACACACACACTTTTTTTTTGTTGGTTTTTTATAACAGAAGGTATTGCTTATCTTTGATTATTTCCTTGTTATTACGGGTGCTGGCTTTTTTTAAATTCTTTTAAAATTGAAAAATTTTATATAATTAAATGGGTATCGGGTATTTTTATTAAATGTTACAATTCATATGAAAAATAAGTCAAGAAATAGATAGAGTATTCAAAGAAATTGTGTGTTCTAAATCATAATTTTATCTCTATATAAAATAAAATATATACTGATCACATCTTGCATTTATTTTAAAATTTTGCTTTAAATATAAACAAAATTTGCAGCCTTTTTTACAATTGGAAGATTTTTCTTTTAATTTAGGAAAAATCCAATACTTTCAAGAACTTAATTAAATTTGTGAAAAGAAATATTACTTAAGTCAAAAAAATTCATTTAAAAAACCCCAAAAAATGGAAAAAGGGGGAAAAAAATTTTATCTAAAATAAGAATTTTAAGAAAGGAAAGAAATTAGCAAATATTTAAAAACAAGGGAACCTGATTTAAAAGGTTTTAAGGGATTTTTTTCATGATATTTAGGTCCTTAGATTAGAATACAGGGGAAAAATTTTTTAAGGACATTTTAAAAAAAATTTATTTAAATAAATTTTTTTGGCAAAAATTAACTTAGAATTTTTTTTTCCAAAAAATTTTTTTTAAAAAAAATGTTATTATAAAATATTTTGCCTGTATATACCAGATTGTACAGAGGCTCAACTAAATTTTTTTGAAATATATAACTTAAAAATTGGTTTATCCATATTTTACGAAACAGAGGGAGCAATTTTAAGAAAAAAAAGCCAATAATTATTTAAATTGGTGGTACTCTGAAAATAATGTAATTTTTCAAAAAATTTGTTTAGGCCCCCTGTAGGGGTCGAGCTATGTCAGGAAAATATTATTATAGAAGCATTTTTTCAAAAAGGGGCTTTAAAAAAATTTTCTAATTTTGCCAAAATAGTTTTAATTTTGTCAAAATGTCTAAAAAAAAATCATGTATTCACAAAAAAACACTAAAAATCTGACAATATCCATTTATCCTTTTAAATCCGGTTCCAAACGTAAATGGGTACTTTTAAAAAAAATAAAAAGAATCTTTTTTTTTTAAAAAATATTCCCAAAAATAAAAAATATTCCTTTATGTTTCACAAAAATTTTATTGTTTCACCCTCAAATTTAAAAAAATATTTTTTTAAATTTTTGATGCTAAAATTAAAGTTAGCATTCTTTAAACAAACTTCATTGTAAATTTGCATCAATAGCTGAAAAAAATTTTGGGATGCCTTTAAATAAAAATATTTTATAACTTAAAATTTCATCTCCTTTTTGTTTTGGAAAAACTTCGGAAAAATATCAGTTTTTTTCCACCGTAAGAAAATTTTAAAAAAATAAAACCCTTTTTAAAATTTCAAAATAAAATTTCTGCTTTTTTTTTTTAATTTTGCAAAAAAAAAAAAAAAACTTAATTTATTAATACATTGAACTTAAAATGCAGCGAAAACAACTTGCAAAGTACAACACAAACAAAATGTGATGTTTTTTTCTTTAAAAAAAAGTTAAATTAAAAAAAAAAGCATTTGATTGATGTGATGGAAGTAAAAAAAGGAGTGTACTTATGTAAGCACGTAAAGTTATACTTTTTTGGCATAACAAGTTTAAAAAATTTTTCTAAAACCTTGAGCGGGGGTAAGCGGGGCCCAAAGGACGAAAGGCGGTCACGAGGAGAGTTGAACAATTGGCTGGTCCGATAGTTGGTAAGGTTGACAAGGTTGGCACCTTAAGTCTATCGGATCAGCCAAGCCCAAGATAATCACGATTTAAATAAATCTAAACTCCCCCACACAGGGACAATAGGACCAATAACATGGAAGGAGGGGTTCGGCAGACTGTATCTTGAAATGAGGTGAACCGAATGTGACACCTGAAACCTCATATTGAATGTCTCGGTGGGAAGAATCTCGTTCCCGAGAAAATTAAGACATCCGCCTGAAGAACCCCCGAGTTATGGTCATTTTAAAAAAATTAAAAAATTTAAAACAATTAAATAAATAGAAACCGGGCACACAGGAACCCGAAACTCGGCTTGGTTGAGAGGGGAAAAACAAGAGGAATCCATTCGAACCAGTCCGGAGTCTGTAGTTGCAAATGGGGTGGCGCTAGCTCGGGAAAGGAAAACGAAACTAACTCCCCCGGAGGAAAGAGCAACTGTGACGTCAATAGTCACGTACATCCCAAAAATACACAGAGTAGTAGGTGGTACCAAAGTTTCATCCTTCTATCTCTGTAATATCGTAAAACGTCATGAAAGATCGACACCATAGAAATAACGTAGTTCAAATTTTTTATTGATAACGCCCCGAGGCCCACTATCTACACACGAATTATAATAGATGAAAGAGCTCAAAAGGAGAACCTATGATCCGAGTTTCATTAACGAAGCTAAAAAAAAACTTTTAAAATAATTTTAAAATGTTAAATATGAGTGAATAAATGGGGTTATGGTCCCGAAAAATATATCTAGGATGCTCAGAGGGGGAACAATTGAATCCAGCTGGTGCGGTTGAAAGGGGACATATGATTCGAGTTATTAGTGGGAAAAACCTTGTATGGGGGAGCAGTGGAGGAGGCCAATTCCACATAAAAACTCGCGCTAATACGAAAATATGGGGGTGGGGCTCCAAAATAAAGTCCCAAGCTCAATTCCTTAGGGGAGAATTTTTCCAGTCCCCATAGGATTAACATGGGAGCATGATATTTTTTGTGCTTAAGCCCCTTTCCCCTGCCTACACAATGGGAATGAAGTAGATGACTGGATGGGTCTCGACGAGTGGAAAAAGTTAGTTCAAATTTTTCGAACAATAGCTAAGATATTGTGAACTTAAACAAATTTAAAAAGTTTAAAATATTTAAAAACCATGGAAGCCCTAGGAGTATGAAATTATAATAACTGGAAGAGCAGATAGAGAGGGATCGAATTAGCCAGGGGCGAATGGACTGTGATGCTCGGGTGCCGAGATATTGGGCAAAAAGCTGTAGAGGGAGGGGGGAATGCACCGGGGAAGGATGCGTCCCAACAGATATGGCTTATATCAATAGTTATTACGATCCCCCAAATATCAGTCCCCTAGCACCAAAAAAGTGGCATGTTAAAATATCAGACAACGGTGTGCGCGTGCATCGGAAAAATTTACCCTCATCCTTTTTACCTAGCTCGCAAAGAAAGTATAGCTTCAAAAATCAAAGCCAAATAGATCTTGAAAGACAGATTTCCGAATTCTCGCCATTCGCGAAAATCTCATCATGTACTTTATTATTTTTGATATTCAGAAGATCAGTTGGATTACAAAATCGTTAAATAGTTTTTATTATTATTATTTGTGTGCAATCTTGATTAATTTACTTTTTTATTGTAAAAAAAATAAATAAAACATTTTTATTGCTTTTATAAACTCCAATTGTGAACAATAGATGGCAGCACAGTATTTCTTACACCGTACTTTCTTGTTTTTATAAGTTTGATATTTATTGTTTTCTACAATAAAATAAAATTTAAGTATAAATTTTAGTCTTAAAAACAAAAAAAGATTTATGGGCAGAAAAAAAAATATTTCTTGAAAAAAAAATATATATATATATATTTTTTTCTATTTTCGAGGATTAAATTCCATTTCAAAATATATAGTTAAAGAATTTAAATGAGCATAAAAATCCAAGTTAGCAATAAAAAAAATTGCATTAATCAAAAATATTACTTTTAAATTCTTTAGTCCTAAAAAACTAAATTTAATGTTTTTGTTTCACCAATAATATCGTAATAAAAGCCGCGATTAATGTAAATTTGGAGAATTTAAACTTTAATTGTCCCTAAATAATAAAAAAAGAAATTCAAATTTACTAGAATTTAAAAAGAAAACTTACGTATGTAATTAGTACTATTATTAAATACTTCTCTTAAAATATGACTTACAATATTCAGTGTTAATGCCGAATTTGAGGTGTGATATAATGTTTCAAACGGTCTTTCATCCCTTCAGTGGGTCGATAAATGAGTACCAAGCTTGCTTGCGGACTAAAACACTGAGGGTTTCGCTTCAGACTGACCACCTGATCGGGACATTTGCACATGCACCTCAGCGCCCATTGGTCACGTATACTGGGATGGGCACAAAAGGCTCTGTCCCTCAAGGACTGTTACGCCACTGAGTTTGAGTATAATGTTTTTAAAAAAGGAGCTTTTATTTATTCTTTTTTATTTTTTAACTAAATCTAATTTAGATCTTGATGTTAGTTTTGAGAAGAAATGGAAAATTTTTTGACGAGATAAGGCAGATAAAAACAAGCAAAATGTGGGAAATAAACACTAATCATAATCATCATCTATATATATGTTTATAAATGGATTTAGTTACTTTTCACGTACACATGCGTAAATATATTGCTTTGCTTGTCTTTTTAATGTATGAAACATATTTAAAATTGTTCTTAAAATTTTATCATTTAAATATTTTTTAATTCATTCCTTTACGAGAAAATTTCAATTTAAAAGACTGAAAAACTTATTTGAAAAAATCAATGCTTATAGATACATTATTTTTACGATTTATCTAAGTCAGTAAGATAGCCAGGGAAAGATAAATGGGTTCACATACATCACAACGAAAAATGCTTTAAAATAAAATAAATAGATGCTTTAAATGTATTCTTTAAAGTAAAATAAATAAATGACATTCCTTTTTTTTCTTTTAATGAAAATAGTTAAAAATTATTCGTGTAATGAATATTCACATATATATATGACACTTTGTTCTAAGAAAATGTTTTTGTTTTCAATTATAAAACTGATAACATAAAAATAGTTTGTATTTATTCTAAAAATTGAAGCATTTTGACTATTTTGACAGTCCTTTATTTTCAGTCTTTTATTCGCGTTAAAAAAAACTAACATTTTGTACGGTATTAAGTTTTTTTAGACAGTTTTTTGTTATATTCCTTCATAACACACACACTTCAGAGAGTTGACAAAATTTTGTTTAGAAAATTTACACCTTGAGTAACCTTAGTTGTAAGGAAGCCGAATATACAGTTGTGGCCAAAATTGGGGACACTTTTAAAATTGTTATGTTTTGTAAATATGTATGCTTATAGAAAATGTTACGTTGCACAAAATGCAAAGTCTTTTGCATCATTTTAAAGAAAATTTAATACTGAATTCAATACAAAAACAAAATTCAAATATATGCAACGCAAAAAAAGTTATACTACAATAACTATCGATATACATTAGATACTGATAATAGCAATAAGTTATCAGTGCTTAGTGGGGTAGCCTTTATTTTTTATTACAGCTTCACATCGATGCTTCATTGAGCTGAAAACAGTTTTAAGCTCTTCCTTCGTTATTACATGATTCCAGGAAACAATTATATCCTCGATTAATTCCTTTTTATCTCATGGGTACCTTATTCGGACAAGAGTTTTCAAACGGTGCCGCAAGTTTTCAATAGGATTGCGGTCAGGAGAATTCTAGACGTAATAAAACGGAAAAAAATTATTTACGAAACAAAGTTTACTACATTAAAGTGATAAATCATTATATTTAACTTAATGAATGTTTTCAAATGTTTAAAAATATGACTTTATTTATTATTTTAAAAACCTTTTTACTATAGATACTTTAAATATTCTACAAAAAACATTTTTTAAAATTTTTTTGTTCATATAAATTTATTTATTAATAAATAAATCGTTATAGGAACGTTTCGATTATTATTTCACTTCGAACAGTTTCTGTTGCCTTACGTTATTTAAAATAGCTTCTTCTCAAGAATATCTTAGAGCAATGACATATAACACATATATATCTTGTAATGTAAGAATATCTTATAATAAAGGAATATCAACGTTCACAAATATTGTTCATTGTAGATACCCATTTTTCTCCTGTAAAATATCTACAAGAAATCCATTTATCTCTCTAAAAATAAGTAACTTTGGGTTGTAAATTATTCGAAATAATTTGAAGTTTTGTCCCACAGAAAGTCAAACATTTTGTATAAGAGCTTTACATGCAAGCAAAAATAAATAAAAAAATATTTATGCTAAGTAACCTAAATACTAATTACACAATTTGTGTGTGGGAGGGGGTGTAAAGTTACTACATAAATAACTGCACAAAGAATGACTCCTATCACTTATGAATTTTTCCACAAATCAAAGTTAAATAATTATATTGAAACGTTAGTTGTTGACATTCCTAGAGAGATGTATATAAAACATTCACAATTAGTAAAAATATTAGATCCGTGGGAAAGTAAAAAAAGAACTGTGAAAAAAAGAAAATAATTTTTGACGGGGAGGAGTACAACTAATTATTTTACTTACATTTATTGATAATTTTATGATGTAATAAACTTTCAATACGATTCAAAATAAAATCATATAAAGATTTGTTTAATAATCCTAAATTTTTTATTAAATGATTTTTACAGTAGCACCAGTTTCCCACAAAAATCCACGAATTTGTCATTGCTACTTGTAAATTTTTAAATGCTCTGTTATATCACTAGGATCTTTTAATATATATTTATAAGAAATACATATATTTTTTTTTTCATTATTATGAATAATTTATGAAAACATATTCTGAAAAACATTTTATTATGATTTAAAAAATATAATAGCAACTATAACCATAGATTAACCAAAACTAATTAAAATTAATACATCATCATACAAACATTCGGTAAAAATGCATCAAACTAATATATTGATGCAACTTTTACCGTTCCCACATTCCGAAAACGCCCTTTTCAGATTAATAAATGAAACTTTAAATATGTATTCAAAAAATAATTTTTGAAAAGTAAAATATAGATATGCATTTTTAAGGATTAGTGAAACAATTGTTTAATATTAAATACTAGTTGTGTTAAAAAGTGTAAAATATAGTCTAAATATGTTCAAAGACTTTACAAAATATGGTTTTAACGGTAATATTTCTTTAAATATTATGCACAAAATTCAAAGAAAATTCATTTAAATTAAATAAATTCCTTCATACAAACGCATGTTAATCATAAAATCAAAAAGATCCGCAAGAATAAATTGAAATGAACTTTAGTTTTTGTTACCGAAATTTAATAAACTAAAAATTAAATTCCACAATAGATTTGCTCAAGATATTAACGATAGGTTACCAGATAAAAAAAACTTATTGACGTCATCCGAGTTGCAAAGAACGCCATCTGTTAGATATAGGAGATTTGTAAAAATTAGATGACAGTCTTAAGCAAACAAACAAATTAAAATTGCATAGTTTTGATTTCTTGTCTAAAAAATTACTAAGTTTTTTTAAACAATATCCTTCTAAAATACTTGACACATTTTCTTTTTAAAAAATAATTTAACATCAACTCAATTATGATTTTGAATAGCACTAAGAAATTAAGATTTTGTGTTTAATGCTATTTAGATTACATCGAATTGTTTCATGTTTAAACTATTTTTTTAAAAAAAAAAAAAAATTTTGAAAAGTGAAAAACAAATCAATATAAAAAAGAACAGAAAACTAAATAAAAATTAAAAAATAAAAAGGGGAAAAGAACGATTATTTTAAATATTAAGTTTCATCATTTTTTAAAAATTATTATTAATAAATATTTACAATAAATATTTTTAAAAATTTTTAGTTAAAAATATTAAATTAAAATATTTAAACATTTCTTTGTAGCATTTGAGATTTTTCAATATTTGTTAATCATGCAAATTTTACGAACTTACTAGCTGGTATGCCCATTCATCGCACAAGTACATTGAAAATATAGCAATTAAGATAGAAGGATTTAAAAAATTATGATGTCCAATTTTTAAATAATATTTTTATTAATTTTAACTGAACTTTAAATCAGACTCAAGGAAAGAATGATTTTGTAAACTGAATAGCAAAGCCAATTATATAAACACAGCTGAAGTATTCCTTCTTCCAGAGCTCATTTGGAAAAGTGATGTGACATCTCTCGCGTTCTTCTTCTAACATAACTCCTACGTTCTTTGACGGCCACGATTAATGGCAAAACTTTTCCAACCCAATTCTAAGAGGAAAAACGAAGCAACAATGCAAATAAGATATCCTTTAAAAGGATAGAAAATTTAGTGAGGAGGCGTGCAATCTAGAAAGCTTGTGTGGAGCAGTTCGGAACAAGTGTTTGACGCCTACTCACAAGAAAGACGGAAACGCCCACCCTCGATAATAATATTTATAAGGGGGGAGCAATTGTACACGAGAGTACATCTATCTGCCCTACAAGTATCCCGAATCGATGAGTCTTCAACAAGGTAGGAGGATTATATTCTAAAAAAGATAATATAATATAAAAGCGAGATTAGGTAGATATTTAGTATATTTTGGATAAAGTGATCTGGGTTTTGCGATCTGACTTAAATAATCGGCATACTTTGTGGTTTTATTTCCCCACTTAATATAAGTTTGTTCGTTATATAAGTAATTTAAGTTAAATTCTTAATAAAAGTTCTATTAAGAATTATAGAATGTCTCATCCTTCCAATAATCCCACACCTCTAACTTACGCGGACCCACCACGTCATAGCTATCGACAGATGGTTATGTCACAGTGATACTATCAAGAGATAAATCAAAAAGTAGATTTGCTTGTATTAATACTAAGGATGTAAATAAGTACGGTATGAAATTAAAAATATTAATTTCAAGCAATTGCTTGTGGATACACAATGCTTTTTCTTGTCTGTTTTACTCATTTGATTAAATACATAATTTTTTTGGGATTACCAGTACGTGAGTATCTTTGAGCGACAATATTAGAAATAGCCTTTTTTTTACTGTCTACTACTTTCATATTTTTTTTTTTTTTTTTTTTACCAAAGTTGTAGATCACCGAAATGCACCAACGTGAACGTAAATCTACTTTGCCCCCCTACCGCCCTACGTACTATTCTCAAAGCTTTTGGTATATGAAATAACAGCGGTGTTTCTCAAATTTTTCAAAAGCCCCCCTTTTCTCACAATTTTATCGCGCCCCTTATACTTAATAAATTACTGAATGCAATAATAATGCCGTTTGACGCAAAAGCTACAATACACGATCTTAATTATAAACCTTACAAATTAATAACAAAAAATTTTTAAATTTTGAAAATGTTACAAGCAAAAAAAAATAATAGGATAATTATTATGTTATTTTCCTTTCTCTGTGATTTTTAAATTTAACATATTTTGCAAAATGCGGTGGCTGTTTGAAAAAAATAGATATCAGAAATATAGAAAAAAAACTCAGAGGGTAAATTTTAAAAAGTTTAGAAAAACTTTGCTCTGCAAAACAACCCATGGAGTCCTAATACTTATTAAACTTTTTCAATTCAGTATTAATAAGATAAGGATTAAATTTGTTATATATGTTACTCTTAAAATTATATTTTTTAAATAAATTTTCTTTTTTAAATAATAGGTTAATTTTTTTATTTTCCTTCTCTAATTTTTTTAATTGAAACAGATTGAGAAATAATATTTAATTAAAGATTTATTTCCTTCGGGGGATCCATTTCTAAAAATTTAAATGTCATTAAAAAAAAAGCCTAATCTATATTTCATCATATCCATTACATCCACCCCGCGAACGTTCATTTTGAGTCCAGGCCTAACAACGTCTGCACAAAACATGTAAAATCCGTACTTTTAAAATTCTGTCAGTCTTGGGCCGAATCGATTAGCTACCGAATCTCTCTTGAAAGTACATTTCATAATTCACGCGTTAATTGTAATTCACGGTATTAAGTATTTACGGCAGTGGATTAAAACAAAATCATAGATATATTTTTAAATCACAGCGAGCATTCGACGATAATAAAGCAACAACAAGTACACAGACGAGGGCAAATTGATAGCAAGTTACGAATGGGTTAGGGATCCATTTCAAAATACTTCAGAAGGGCTCTCAACTGCCGAAAAAGAGATCTTCATAGATTTCACATCCAGTGACGAAATTAAAGGGCAATTTTGTAATAAATCACTCTTTTAATTCTGGATAGAGGTGGATGCTGAATTTTCTGCACTGAAAACAAAAGCATTTCGTATACTATTACCATTTTTAACATCATACCTTTGTGAATCCGGATTTTCTGCGATGGCTACTTTGAAGACAAAATATAGATCTGAGCTAAATATCAAAAATAACTCTGAGTGTCAATTTCTAATTTTTAGCCTTCCTTTGAAAAACTTTTGCTCTGCAAAGATAAAGCCCATAAGTCACTGATAATTATTAAACTTATTCTTATACTGGCTGAAGTACCCACTCTTAACACGAGTTTATTTTTTTAAAAAATGATAATATATTATTCTTGATATAATAGCTTAATTGTAAGGAGAGTAAAACCAAGTGCATCACAATGTATACAAAAATGTAAAATGATTTATTGAAATGAATACTCATATTATAAACGGTTTTGAATGAACTGTAATTTTAAGCCTCGCAGAATTAGCATTTAGAATAAATGTTAAGTAAAAAAAATATAAAATTCTAATGAATAACAATTGTGTTATTTTTTAATTTTAAAAAGGGAAACCCGGGATCGTTTACTCGATAAAACGTTAATGGTCGCGGGGGTGATGCGCCCCAATTCTTTTTTTTTTTTAATTTTTTTCTATACAACATAAAATCACAATTTCATGAATAATTTAACTAAGAGAAAAATATACTTCCCTATTTAAAATTTTTTTTTGCTTTCATAATTTGAGAAAATATCAATAAAACTGAACTAAATTGTTCCAAATGTGCGTGCCCTTAAAAAAAGGACAAAAAATCAGACACTTTCTAACATTACAGGAAAGAAAACAAACTGTACATTTTTTTCCCTTTTTTTTTTGAATTTTAATACCCGATGATCGACAAATATCCTGTTGAATTTTTTTCTTGCCCTTTTCACGGGGGTGAATGCATTTTGGGGGGAAGTTATGGCTTCTTTTTTTCTTGAAAAAGTTCTTAATGCAGCTATTGAAAATTTTCCTTTCGTTTCATGTTTATTTTTTTCTCAAATTTACTTTCGCTTTTTTGATTAATATGCATTACAGAAATTTTTCCCCCTTGTTTGATCGCTTCAATTTCCTTTCAAGCCCGCCCCAATTTTTTTTTTAGATTCTGCTCTTTACATTTATAAAAAATAATCGTCGTTCAGCATCAAAATTTAAAAACCCATAAGTTATTCAGGGGGAAAATGCAGCATGTTCAAGAAAATTTTTTTTGAAAAATAGTGGTCGTGGGGAACTCGGTCTCTTCCTTTAAAGATTCAAAAAAACGTTTGCCACTCCCAAAAATTAGATATTTATCAATTCATTTTACTTTTTAAGCTGTCATTTTAGAGGATTCTCTGTAAAAAGGTCATTGGTAACAAATAAATAATTTTAAATTAACGTTTTTTTGTATTATATGTTTCAGTAAAATTAAAAAATCTTGTCCAATTTAAACCTTCAAAGTGCTCAATATGCTTATCCATGTTAAAAACTCTTTCCCAAAATTTTGAAAAAAAAACGCTACAGAATTATATTTTACAACTTCCTAAAAAAAGGGGTGCAGGGAAATACCAGTAAAGGGGAAACCAACAAAAGTAATATTTTTTAAATTAAAAAAAGCGTAATAAAAAAATCTCTCATCGTAGGATTACAGCAAGCAAAAAAAAATATTTTTTTATTTGTTTAGGGTCAAAAATAGCTAATGAGCGTTCAAAAATAGAATCTTTTATTTTTGATTACCTTTTTTACCAGATGATACATATAAATCATATCAATGTAAATCTGTATTTTTTATTATATCAGAAAGTATTTTTTTCATTCCAGTAAATTAAAATTTTTTTTTAACCTTTTATTTTCAATATGCTCGCGCCCCCCTTGAAGGGTTATCGCGCCCCCCCAGGGGGGCGCGCCCCACAGTTTGAGAAACACTGTATTACAGTAATCCGGAATATAACGCGCATCTATGTTTTCAAGCCGCAATTTTTAGTTTTTAAGTATATTCGCCGTATAACGCGCACCTCTTTTTTTACGAAGAAATCTTAAATGTACTCTTATGTTTTGAAGTCACTTATTCGAAGTATTATTCCAAGCTTTAGAAAAAATGTAGTATACGTCTTGAACTATACAAACCTTTAAGTTCATTAAAAATGTCATTTCTGTTAAATAAACAGTATTTCAATCCATGAAGAAGTCTAACTTTTTTTCCCTCAGCTTATCTCTTTTTATATTTTTAAAGTTCTCATTTTCTTACCCGGCATATAACGTGCACCCGTGAATTTCGCTCTTATTTTTCGTGTTAATTTTCGCGTTAAAAAAATTAAAAAATTTCGTGTTTCGTGTCGTTATTTTTGCGTTATACCCCAGATTTTACGGTAATAGTTGTTACTCGGAAGAAAAGTGGTTGTGAGTGTATACTGTCGCTCCAGATTGGATGACTATTGAGGCTGCTGCAGGTGTTTACTGCGAGTTGTTTTTATTATGTACATCCATCGGCCCTTTTAAAACTACCTTGACAGGCGTAATAGCTGCCATTCACCGGTCCCTTTTACAACTAAGACACGTTTAGAGCATTTTTCAAAGGTAGACTCCAAAGCCACCCTTTCCCGTTGGTGTGGTGTGGTAGTTAGGAGAGGGGGGTGCCAGCTCAGGTGTCGTCCACGTCACTTGACCATGGTTCAAAATTACGTGGTCCGTCGCCAAAAGCCCTCGTGTAGCTGAATAGTGCGACGTTAATATTCAATCAATCAATCAACCAAAGCCACCCTTGAAGCAATTGTCTCCCAAGGTGATTCTCATTCCTCAACTGTCGATTAATGCTTTGATCTTATCAATTGACTTGCCGATAACGGAAAAGAAGTTGTACTTCAATGGATCCCTGCC
The DNA here is from genome assembly GCA_019973955.1 of Trichonephila inaurata madagascariensis. Lineage (NCBI taxonomy): Eukaryota > Metazoa > Arthropoda > Arachnida > Araneae > Nephilidae > Trichonephila > Trichonephila inaurata. Next base: position 39,752 of record BMAV01009363.1, read on the forward strand.
CATTGTGGAGCTCAGGATAATGATACCGCCGATTATTTGGCTAAAAAAATGAGCCTCTGTCCTTCAAACATCACATTTCAGTTTCCCCTATAACTCCATCAGGTCAATCGATAGGAAAGCATTCAGATCCTACTATTCCCAGGAACTCACTTCCAGAAACAAAAATAAACATGGCTTTGGATGGCAGTCTATTTTTGGGCATCTGGAGTGATACACACAGTCCTCAATCCCATATCTTAAGAGTCTTTGAAGTGGGGCTTGACTTTCGTGGAAAGACACAGTCTGCGATGTAGCATGCAGGCTATTGGTTTCGGCGGTGGAATCCGGTTGGAAAAATAAACATGGCTTTAACAGATTTATGAAATACCCGAATGGTCAAGAAATAAATCTTTTGTTATGTTCCGTCTCATTTCTGGTCAAGACATTTCTGGTCTGCAATCACCTCCATCGCAATAATGTCATATCAGACTCTATCTACTGTTTATGCAACCTTAGAGAAGGTATGGACTACTTGCGCCTCAGCAAGTGCCCTGCAATCCTCGAGTTTCAATTTGAAAGCGATATTGGGTGGTGAAGACTGTTTTGAGCTTATAAATTTACTGACGACTTTTTCACCCTTGTGATATGCCTTTTATAATGCTCAATTGTTTTGTAACTTTCAATTTGAAAAGAAAAAATTCATTTTCCCTCTGAATTTCAGTTAAAAGAAGCTAATTTATCTAAAATATATAGACTTGGTTTTTAAATTTTTTAAATTGTCTTCTGAAGTTGACAAAAACAAAAATTTTATAACTGAGCAAGTAAGATTTAAAAATTAATACAACATTTATATTTGATATATGTTAGGATAGTGAAAACCGTGTTATGACAATTTTGTGTTTATTAATTAAGGATTTTCATTTAATGGCAGTCAAGTTTTGCCAATGTCGCTTTAATGGCGTTCAGATTAGTAAAGGCCTACTGCAATACATCTTGGAATTATATGTACTTAATACAAAGGAGAAAATAAAATCTTTGCATAAAGAAAAGATTGTATTCATGCATACAATTTTTTATAAATTGATTCGTTAACAGGATAATATTAACAAGTCTGTCCAGATAAAGCTTGTGAATTAAAAATATACATCTTTCTACTATCTATAATTAAATTCCATTTTTGATTCAGAATGATAGTGATTGGAATGTAACTTATTTTTACTTGTTGAAGGCAACATCTCTGTCCAATTTTCTGTAGGAATGGGCCGAAAACAAGAAAAGAAAAAAAAAAAGAAAGAAATTTGGTGAGTTAACATAATTTACTAAAAAGTGCAATAAAAATTAAAAATAATATATTTTGAAAATTCTTTTACATTAATGCAACAAAAGAAGCTTTTTTCTTCAATTTTTCCATTTTATTACGAAGAAAAGTGTTCCTCTTTTCAATAAGTTTAAAATTTATTTATTATATAAAAATATATTCATTTAAATATAAAAATATATTTTTTACCAATTTTAATTAAATTTAAGGTTTTATTATTTATTTATTTTTTTTTTTTGGATTTGCAAAAGCTTTTAAATAAATTTCCTTACAAATTTTCTCAACTACATTTTGTATATACTGCTCATATACTTTGCATATACTGATCATTTGAATATATTTTGCATATGCATAATACACACAAATTTATATGGAAATTTTTGAATACCCAAAAAATGCAACAGAAGCAAAGGAACTTTCTGAATTGAAAATGAAAAATTCAGTGTTATTGTTTTGAAATCTGTGACCAACTGAACAGCACTTAACGAACAACAGTTTGCCAATCACTGATCTGCACAAAACCACAATAAGTAATAAAAATATCTATAACATCTTCTTGACTCTTTCCACTAACGCAATAATTAAAAGTAGTGAAATTTTCTTTGTGTATCTGAAGAAGTAAAGAATTTTACATTTCAAAGATTATAATATTCTGCAGTGGATGGATGATACGAGGTGTGTCACACACACACATACAAAGACTGGTCCAATACATCATTGTACTTACAGAATCAGTTCTCCGTAACAGTATCACCTTCAAAGTAGCTCCCTTTAGCATACACACACTTCTGCATTCAGTGTTACCATTTCTAGTAACCGTTCTGGAACGAGGTTTTTGAAAGGCCCTTCAGGAGATTCTCCGCTTATGCCTGAACCTCTTCAACTGAGGTAGAAAGGGTTCCCTTTAAGCAAGATGTAACTGTAGGAAAGTCTCTTGGGGCCAAATGAAGGGAATAAGGAAGACACCCATCACAATAATGCTTTTGCTGGTCAGAAACTGCTTGACAGATAGGAATGTGAGAGTTAGTGCATTGTCTTGGTGCTAACACATCCATCACTCCCCAATTCTGGCCTTTTTCTCTAATTTTTCACGAAGTCTTTTTAGTACTTCAAATGAGTAGAGTTGATTAACAGTCTGACCATTGATGTGATTGGGAACTCATATCATGAATTTTGGCAATGTTTTGGTCTGTAAACCCTGACCTTTGGCACCCATCAGGTTCTTCCACATTGATCCTTCCCCATGAAAACCTTTTATACTATTCAAACACACATGCACGAGACAAAGATTAATCTCCATAAGCCTCGGTTAATATTTGAAATGCTTTCATGGTTGATTTCTTAAGTTTCACAAGAAACGATATGTTCATTCGACATTTTTCCGGCAGAATACAGTTGAACGTGTTCACTCAATGACGCAGTACTCCCAATTGACGTGATCGATTAAGGTGAAACTGGTCGATGTGAGATGATGTCACCAAAACGTTTGTTACCAACTCCACTCTTTTTTCAAGCTACACACTTAGTCTCGCTTTATTTTGTTACATACCTTGTATTACCGTCCCCCTGCAAAGTCAGGTTTTGGGCCCCTAGAATCCTTCCTCCCTCACAATACGGGGGTGTATTTTACGCCACTGATATCCTGGAGTGAATAATTATTTGCAAATGTTCATAATACTAATAAATTTTTAAAAACATACACATTATGTTGGTCAAATTTTAACCATTGCTGAACATGAAAATAACAAAAGCAATAGTTTTTCATACTCTGTCTTTTTTTTTTAATCATCTTTCATTCAAGGCAATGAAAACTCTGGATTGTTTCTCGCCAAAAATGATATAATTGATAAAATTAGCAGTTACAGGAGAAGACAACTTTAAGAAATTCTTGAATAACGGAGTTGGAAATATAAAGATATCAATCACTTTAGACGAACTATAATAAATGTCATTGCTTCCTTCAGAATTGGTTTATTCTGTAATAAAGATCTCTCGGTAACTTTTATTTAAAAAATAATAAATAAAAACGATTTTTTCGTAAGCTATTTTATTTAATTAAAAACTACATTATTTGCGGTTATTAGTAAATTTTTAAAATGTATATAAATTAACAATTTCTTAACTTGCTAATTTTTTTAATTTGCAGTATTAACTGTTTTTATCATTATTAATTAATTAAAATAGCTAATTTTTGCAGATTTCTGCAGTCCCTTTCAAAACTCTTAATAAATGGTGCTGCCATCTGTACATGAAGATAGCAAACTTACGGTAGTTTTGGCAACCAAGATCAGAGCTGCCCTCTCGTGATTAATTTTATAAATAATACTTATTATTGAATAATATTTGAAATTGTAAAATATATTTCGAATATATGGAGAATCTCTCCTGAAAATAAAAAACATTGGAAAAAATTAGCATAATTTTTTTGCATAAAGTTTATTAAAACTTATAAAAATATTTCAAATGATAAATCAGCGAAAATTCTACATTAACAACAATAATTATAATTAATTCTACGCGATTCGAGAGCAAAGCATGTAAACCAGAATTTTTCTAAATTACAAAAATTTTCAAAAAATAGTGAAGAATATTAAAATTGTTAAATTTTCAATGCTTCAACTTTTTATTAAATGTAATTCTGAAGTTAATTTATTTAGTTACATAATTTTTGTTTCCTACAAGTTTTGTTGCCATTTGATTCATATTTAAAAAGGAAAAGGAAAATATGGAGGAGATTAATCGTTACATTGAGTAATAAATGATTATGCAAGATAATATATCATCATAATTTTTGCTGATTATTCTATGCGCATATTATCCATGACACAGAATCTGATATTTAACTCAATGCCTACCCTAATATTATGTGAAAAGCAACTTATTTTTTTAATGTAACACAGGAGACTACAAGTTAAAATAGGTATCTGAATGAAAATTGAACTGAAAAAATTGTAAAATTAAAGAAGAAAAAAATTCGAGCAAAAGTTTATCACAAAAAAAATATTAAATAAGAAGTAGGAGTAAAAAGTTCCAAATATTACAATAGTAATGAAGAACATAAAATGGCATAACTTTCTTTAAATTAATTTTTCTTATTCAATTCCTACTATTAATTAACACTCTCCTTGTAGATATTTATAAATCTTGTTCAAATTTTCAATCGTTAATAAATTACTTTTTATTCATCCACTGAAGTTGAAAACATTTTTTTAACTTGTAATGGATGACACTTGATGCTAATACAGTTTTTCAAATATTAATTCATTGATTAAATTTAATTAATTTGCCACTTAATATTGTGATTCTGTCATATGTGTAAAATATTTATATTAATTGTAATTTTTTAATAAAAAATAACTAAAATAAAAATTTTCTTTATTGACCTAAGTAGGAATTGACTTCAAATTTATTTATTTTTTTATATTACTTGTTTTATTACACAATTTTATTTATCGGGGTTAAATTATTTACTTTATAATAAAATTTGAATACAGATATCGTTTGTCTTTTTGTGCATACCACTCCCTGATAATAAATAAGGGTCAAACAATGGATCATAAATCTTTTGTACTCGATACTTCTCAAAACTTTTACACCAATCGATCGACGCTTACTTTCCATTTCTAAAATATGGAAGTAAGCAAAATGAGAAATAAGAATGTAAAATATTACGATTTATGCAATACAGTTACAAACAAAGAGAGTAGTATTCTACAATTTCCTAAAGGAATATTTGTATGTTCTGAAACTTTAATTCCCTCAAAATTTCATAATATTGCCTCTAAATGTTCTGAAAAAAAAATTTAAAAGGTGTAGGAGATATTCATCCAGGATGCTGTCTTATGCGGCTTAGAATTAAAAGGAATGTAAAAAGTTTGCAGATTAAACGTTTGAAGGAATATAATGTCACGTTGATTGGGGTTCGAGGTTTTATGCAGATCAGTTACAAAGAAAAAGACAGTTCTTTAAGAGCGATGAGAGTTTATTGTCGAGAAAACAATCCTTGAAATACAGTATTCAACACAAATGAACTCATTCACGGACAAGTGATGACTACTAATTACTAGTCAAAACAAGACTAACTCAGTTCCGGTGACCGTCTCCCTATTTATAGGCCTCACGAATATTTCGAGAAAGTTCGGCTTGCGTCATAGGTCTTGAAATAAGCGCATTTCTCCACTAATTTCTAGAAGAATCCATAGGGTCCCGAACTCGCCAAAAACGATGCCAACTTGGCTCTATCGCCAAGATTTCGTCAAATTCCCATTGAATCGACATCATAACGAAAGGGCCGACGTTACTTGAGAATATTACAATTTTAACATAAAATAAATATAACATACAGTAATATAAAAATGCATTACACATCCAAATACAAATTATTTACACCAGTTTACACAAAATTCGTAACAATATATTAATGATATATATATAATCTAGATTACATCCCCTGTCTCTCCCCCTAATAATAAATTTTTATAAATGTTTCACAAAATTATAAATGGATTCAAAAGAAATTTGATTAGGATATGCAGAGCAGTATCTGTTTATTTCTACAAAATGAATGACATGCATCGTTCATTTTTGGAAGTTAATTTAGTATCCAATTTGGTTAACTAATTAATACACTTATTTACTTCGACTTATTTTTTTTAACTGTTAATAAATTAATAAAATCTATCACATGTCAATTTCTTACAACCATATTGAACCTTGTAATATATCATCTTAATTTATTCTCTATAGTTTATACCCGTGTAACTTTGATCTCTTAACTTGAATTAAATCCATTCCACAGCAAACAAAAGAATGAGTGGACTTTTTTTTATCGTACAATTATTTTAGATTTTATAACGAATTTTCCCTTTAGTTTTCTACTTTATCCAAACTTTTTCCTCGTTTTGATTTTACAACTATTAGATTGAGTCTCACATCCTTATTGTAGTTACCTAAAGTTAAAAAATACTTTATTGAGAAAGATTCATCTCAATTGTTAATACTCCTTACATGTATGTAGGGGTGTATTTTATCTATACAAGTGGCTTTTCTTTTGTTGTCTAGGGGTAAGTCACTATGTTCCGGATCTTGATATTCAAAGAAATAAGCAGATAAGTAAATTATGGTTTAATGAAACATTAGATTATTTCCAATTAAATACTGATTACAACTTTATGAGTTATTTCACGGAGCCTACTCTCAATCGTCGCTAAGCCTCACGACACCCACGGTGACCAAAAAACGTGACACCTCGTTCGTAAGACGGAGCCTGTCCCTCAGACGTCTCTGTCGCTTCCTGTCGCTTTTTCTTCTCCCGCAAAACCCACAGATCCGGGAGGGAAGAATGCGTATATTTGCTGGTAGCGCCATCTACTGATGATTTTAACCTCCCCGACCGGGAAATTTTATTTTATTTTCCCCTAAATTTTAAATCCAATGTATTGTACAATTATACAGTTGAAAAAGGTAAGTTAAAGCGCTTGAAATTATTCATGACTTAAGAATCTTATGCAATAAGCATACAAAATGAAATATAATGTGAAGTATCTGTACATAATTCAAATTATTTTCTGAAAGAAAATGACCAGACATGGTAATAATATATTAAAGGCTTAGCATACTCATCTAAGTTAATATGTTGCTCATTCCTTTACTTTCTGAAAATGTCTGATTGAACATACATTAGTTCTACTGAGATTAATTGTATAAAAAAAGTATTAACAACTAAATGATACAAAATTTCTAAGAAAAGAAAAAGGGACATTTCTTTTAACTGTTATTCTTAAATCCAAGATTTTTTAATAATCTAACTAAATTACTTTATTTTGTGTAAAGCTTCTTTAAATGGTAAATATATGTTGTGCACTATTTTTTTTTCTAAATATTATTCTTTATTTGATGGAAAAATTAAAGTTATTGGAATCATACCTTTTCTATGTAAAGGTGTATTTTTAGTTTTATTATTATTTGCATTAAAACTTGCCTCATTTTCAAGTTTGAAAACTTATTTACATTATTCTCAATATTTTATTAATTTCAAAGTCCAAAGAAATCCAAAGAAAATATTTTTCCCCAACTTTACTCCCAAACTCGTTACTCTTACATTTTACACTGTGTTTAATATTTCTTACATTAATAAAGGAAAGAACTGAGAACATATTTCTTTCTTAAGACAAATGGAATTTTTTTTGATAAAATTCTTTAAAAAATGTAGATAATTTCTTGCCTTTCTGTTTCAGAAAATGAGAGAAAGTCATATGTAATACTTAAATAATTTTTTCTTTCTCAAAACCTTTTAAAAAAAATTGTTAAATGTTTTATTATTTAAAATACGTATGGGGTGTAAAATGCATTTTGAGTTTAAATTTTTTGTTCATTATTAGAGAACTTATTTTAGAAATTTATAGCTTATAAAATAAGTGATATATCCTCAAAAATATCTTATCATAATCCATGGTTCTTATTTTCATCCAAATATTTTATTTGTTGCATTATCGTTAAACATTTTACAGAAGTTTTCAAAGAAGCAGAAAAAATAGTGTATTTGAAACACTATTTTCCTACACTTTTTCACTACACTATGTTTACGTAACTTATTCCTTTACAAAGTGTCCTCAGCGAATTAAAAATTGATCAGATAATCATTAACAATTTTAAGTATCAAAAGCTCTTTTTTTTTTTTTTGTTTGAAAAAATATATTTCTAGCATAAGAAGGTATGTTTGAATCAGTGTTTGAATCATTATTTTAAATGCACAATGTGAGCAACGAGCAAATTTATTTTACAAACACTTGAATACTTTTTGAATATTGTTTAGACTACTTTAAATATTATTAACAGATTATTTACTTAAAAATTTATTTTAATATTAAATTGGGTCAAATAAAAACTATCAAACACTTTAAAAACTATAAGCAATTTTAAATAAAACTTGCTTATACATTCGAGTCTTATTTTTTTCTAAGAAATTAAATAACATATTTTTGTGAGCAAATCATAGAAATAATGTATAAATTTAAAGATATAGTATCAAAATTCGAGTGCTAGTAAATTTGATTTAATTAGGATTCAAAAATATATGTAAATGTAGATTGTTTAATATCACAAGTAATCTATTATGTAATACTATTTAATAAATTTTAAAAATTATTAAAGTAAACTAGTTTTCCTATTCTCATTATTGTCATTTTAAATAATATTTAAATTTCATAATTTCTTATTTTATAATAATAATGAAACTAATTTAAATTCCATTTATTCATTTTTTATAAAATATCTCATTTTAATAATGTTATATTGTTTAAATTTAATTATATGTAGCTTTTATACAGTTCCTTTTTGTAGTAAATGCTCTTAAAATTCTGAATTAGCAATTAAATTAAGTCACTGTGCAATTTTATACAAATAACAGGTAATTGTTAACAACATATTTATCAGTAAAAAATGTAGAATTATATTCGTACACAACTTTTTGAAAAAATTCTTTAAATTTACGACAGCAAAAATTTCTTCATTCAACTGTAATTTTGTTATTGTATAATTTATAAATTCGATTAAAATTCCATATAAATATGTTGCTAGATTAATGAAAAAGTTATTTGTGCTTTTTACTCTTGGTACCAAAAGATGGAAAATGATCCGAGGAATCCATTTTGATATTTAAATTCCGAAATTACAATTAGTTAGAAGTAATTTAATTCTGACATTACAATTACAAAAACGATATTAATTAAAAACTTTAAAAAGCATGATTCATCCTCCCTGTGTGTCGCTTATCGCGCAAACACTGAAGAACGACTCGGGGAATTCCGATTTTTCGATTCTCGATTTTTAATCTACCATCTTTCCTTCTGAATCGAAATCAGACAAAAAAATAATTTTAAAATGGAACACAGACCATTTGCTTCGCCCCAGGGCATGGTATAATTTTTTTTAATATTACAATAATTAGCTTTTTTTTTTGCCATTATTTCTAAAATGAGTCAATTTTGAAGTATTTTTACGGGAGAATTTTCCAATTGCTCTATCTCTTTTTGATATTTTAACTTTTCACAAAAAGCTTTTTACGCTTTTCATCTAACAGACTTTTTCAAGGTTTTATTTATACAGTTCTTTCCTTACATTTTTGTTTAAAAGTTACTATTTTTAGTTATTAATTTATAAAATTTGGAAGCTTTAACTTAAAAATAGTAAACCCTCAAAAGAAAAAAAACCCACCTTGAACAAAACAGTACTATTTTTCAAGCGGATTGGAACATTTTCTACCATACCCAACGCTGCTAAAATGAGGTGAAACGGAGTATGGTATATTATCTTTAAAAATTTATTGAATTCTGTAATTTTGAAAATTTTTCTTTTTCTGTTTTTATGCATAAAATTATTTTTAAAAAAAGGGTACCGTTCCGTTTCGGGAGGCCATAAAATACAACCAAAAAACCATTTAAAATCTCTTATTGCCAGTAATAATTTATTAATTATGGTAAGCCCATCCAGAAATTCACGAGTTTGAGGACTTATGTGGTGCACTTACGGAAAAGCAACCCTACTCCTTGTTAACGTAAAACACGTTGTTAATTTTTTGTTGTTCAATTGCGGATTTCACAATTTCGGAATTACCGAGTTATGAAAAATCTGTTGTTGAATTTTTCCCAAAAGAGTTCAACTAAAAATATAAATTTGTCCACGAAAGGGCATCAAAGGGAATTGAGTTTCGAACAGAATTCCTTAAAATGGCGTTGCAGAAAACAATCTTGTAATCACAGAAATGGATAAAAAGGACAATTGGTTTGAAGGTTCTAAAATTTCTTGCCTCATTTTCTGTGAGATTTATTTACTTTTGGTGCCAAGAGATGACACCGATTAAATTTTGCAAGTTGCAGCTTGATAAAACCATAATACAACTGTGAATTGGAACAATTACTTCCTGGATGTTTGAGCCGCTGCTTTGACAACCCGGCTAAAAGTAAAAATTGGTGGATGCGACAAGATTGCCGATATAGTGAAAAGCCTCTTCACTCTCTCGGAGAAAGAGCAACGCTGGGTGTTTCTTTCCATATGATGAGTTTCCGGAGGATTGTGCAGATAATCCAAAGAATGCTTTTTAGTTGCAGTTCGTTCCTGATAGATCTGCGAGAACTTTGTTGTCTGTAATAAAGGAAAACGTCATGGAAAGAACACCTATTTACACGAATTGCTGGAAGGTGCATAAGTCGGATGTGAATTGAAAGATGCCGGCTACGAACAATTCACCGTAAACCATATATATCACTTTGTTGATTCAGAAATTGGTGTCACATTCAAATGATAACACAATGTGGGGAAGCCCAAAATGGCGCAATAAACGGCATCGAAATACTGCTTGGCAACCCTTCAATTCGTATTTATATGAGTTTATGCGGCGACGACTGCGTTAAGAAAGTAAACTTTCTTCTTAACCCATTCAGGACCACAGTGTCGATTTAAGCTCATTTCGGGACCTGGGTGCAGAAGATCTGCAGGCCCTCTTGGCATTGGAGGATCGAAATTTATAACCAGAAAATGTGTTAAGTCCAGCTTATCCGGGCCCCTGGGCTCCCACTCCAAGCGCCCAATGGATAAACTGGCACTGCAGGACCATGATCACATGTATGTGATCATGGCCAAATGATGCCATATTTGTCAAAATTGGATGGAAACCCTTTTGCTCTTCCCTAGTTAGAGCTTAAATGTGTAATAAGAAAAATTAATCATATACGGAAAACAAATTTTGCTATATTTAATGTTTAGGTATGACTTTTTTGATTGCGTCTATACTACAAAGAAATAATAATTTATTTTCATATTATTTCCGCTGGTCCTGAACGGGTTAAATTCTTTTTTTCAAGCACTTTAAACATTTCATACTTTCTCAAAGAAATAAAAATTGAAAAATTGGATCTATAAAATTATTACCTTATTGTATGTGTTTGGTGTCTAATTTAACACAAAAAATTAACCGTCATCAACGGACATTGCGAAATGAACAAGTTCCTTACAAAATTAGGCATTACTTGGAGAGAAAAATTAGGTTCAGTATATGCACTGGTCCTTTAATGAGTTTAAAAATATTGGAACTGTGCTCAGTACAACAGATTTTCTGAATAGTATACCTAATTGCAAAAAACTATAGTTTGCGAAAAAACGAAAAATCAACAAAAAGCAATATTTTCACATATTATATACTTGATTAATATTTTCAAACCTATTTTTTGATTGTGTAGTAATGGTATTTTAATCATTCTCTAAAGTTATAAAAGTAATTTTAAGCTCAATTTTTTTGTTTGTTTGTTTTATATGAGCATGAACATAATTTTGTATTACATAGTTTAAGTACTATTTTTAAAAAATATTTCTTGAATATAAAAAATATTTTACACACATACGTAAAATAATGGACAAAATATGGCTAACCAATTTTTTAACGAAACAACTGCATAATTTCTTTGAAAAAATTGTACAAATCTAAATTTTTGAAAACCTAAATTTATTTATTTTATTTTATTTTTCCCCCATTTACACACACACACAAAACTTTTTCCCCCTATAAATTAGACATAAAGAGAACAATATTTTTGTTCTTTTGAAATGAAAAAAAAAAGAAATCTTGGTTTTAATGCATCAAACAGAGAAGGAACTTATCCTTTTAAATGTGTTAAAAGAGGCATGGTCATTCGTTTACATTTTAATCAATTTGATTTTTTATATTTTAGCGTAATTTTATCAACAAATATAAGTGTTATATAATTTATATTCAGAAAAATATGCACTATTTTTCAAACTTCAGTTGAAAACCTGATTTTTTGAAAGTATATAATGTGCTGGTAACCTTAAAATTTCTTTAAGTGTTAAGTCAATTGTTTAACTCAGTGGCACGACATCCCATGAGGAACAAGACTTACTTTTCCCAACTCAGTATACATGACCTTGGACTCTGAGATGCATGAGCAGATGTTTCGGTCAGGTGGTCAGTCTGACACTAAAATCTCCAGTGTTAAGTTCCAAGTAAGCTTGAAACTCCTTTCATCGACCCATTGAAGGGATGAAAGGCTGAGTCAACCTTGCCCAACCCGGGGTTTGAACTTCGGACCTGTGGTGTGGAAGCGCGATGCACTAACCACTCAGCCACTGGGTTTGCAATCAATTATTAAAAGAGTTTTTGATGTAAACACTTTTATTGCATACTATAGAGTGACCCGTGAAAAGGGGTCATCACCCCTCTCTCAGGAAACTGTGTATTAAATATAAATGCGCATTCAAAAAGTTTCATTTTAAATTTTGGCATTTCGAGAGATTAAAAGAGGTTCCTCCTACAAAGCCCCATAAAATTCTGGTTTTTTTTCCCCTTCTTTTGACCCGTTATTTGTGGTTAAAATTATCTGTTGAGGGTGAAATACCAAAAGGTTTTCGGTGTAGATTACCATAAATATTGAGGATTTCTTCTATACCATTGATCACATGTCTTCTATATCACTCTTCTCTTTGACAAATTCCATTTCAAAAAACATTAATCGTGATGTTTATTTACTTTTGAACAAACCAAACCTCTACTTTTAAACTAAATTTTTGTTTCTATTTTGATGGAGGAAAGGTGTGAAAAAAATTAGGAAAAGAAAATTTTCATGACACATAAATATAGAAATCCCCAGGAAGTGCTGATGTCGAGAGGGCAAGGGAAAATTTCCCTGGAAAAAAAAACAGAAACAGTAATGAGGTCGAAAAAGTACGAGCAACGCCGGACCATACAGCTACACTGATGAAAACAAATAATGAGAGAAACAGTTTTTTTAAATAAAAAAAAGAACAAAATAATTCATTTCTATACGCAAATAAGGTATCAGATGACAGCTGAGCTCCTCGCAGACACCTCTGCCACTCAGTGACCTGTGACTTTATAAAGTCAGTGACATTGTGATCGACTCTGTGAAGAGATACCTCACCTGCTCGTTGAAGCTTGTAAAGACGTTTTGAAACATCGTAGCTTAGCCCAGTTCTTGTTTTTCAAATTTCTGTGTTTACCCATCGTTAATAGGACCAGTCGTCATTGTCTAGATGATGCCACAAAATGACGGATAGTTGGAGAGGCTAATCACAGGCTACTCGCTGTTGGAACCTTGGGGCTTCAAGAAATGTGGAAATAGCGACAGGATCAGTGATCCGCTGACTTGGCCAAAGCCACAAAAGAGTCACAAGGCTGGCTCAAGACCGTTATTTAAGACTTTTAGCAAAAAAAAGGTTCGGGAGCTACACAACAGTCTCGCAACCTGTAAAATGCAACAGGAACATCCTTTTCATGGATAACAGTCACCCATAGACTTAATGCAGGTGGCCTTATGCCAGTCACCCTGTATTCGGCGCCCTTTTAACTGTGAACCACCAAAAAGATCATTTAGCATGTTGTCGAGAACACCTGTTTGATGAGAACCCCAGAGGATGGTTGGAGGCGGGTTATCTTTAGTGATAAGTCGCGATTTAGTCTGAGCAGGGACTCGAGATGTGTTCTCATTTGGATAGAACCTGGTAGTCAATATCGTCCCTCTAGCACTATCGAAAAGGACCACTATGGTTGAGGTTCTTTGATGGTTTGGGCAGGCATCATGACAGGTGGGCATACAGACCTCCATGTGTTTGTGATAGAGGTACTATGACAAGTCAGCGGTACAAGAACGAGATTTTTGCGGACTTTTTCGCGTATCACACACATATGGACTAAATTTCCTCTTTATGGATAATAACGCGTGCCCACACAGGGCTCAGTTTGTGGACAAATACCTCCAGTTGGTAAATATTCAACAACTGGAGTGGCCTGCGATGTCCCTTGATCTTAGTTACATCGGACATGTATGGAACGTCTTTGGATGTTCAATTGCAACTCGAAGATCAACCCCAAGGGTCAACGGTGAGCTTAAGAGGGCCTTGGTGCAAAAATGGGTGTGGTTGCCCAAGGGTTGATTAGGAACCTGGTAAACAGTATGAAACACGGATGCGAGAGTTATGTAGCTGTTAGAGGCGTTCATACACTTTATTAGACATGTTTTTCTCTGACTGATAGAGTGTCGGTCAGCTGCTGTGTTGGACAAAAAAACTAGTTTCCTCATTTAGGGGTCAGTTTGTGCCCATTTTTGTTTTCCATACATTAGTCTTATATCGGATAATATTTTAGCCAGGTTTGGTTTTATTTGTTTGGTTAGATTTCTGTTTATTGTTTAAAAAACATTTATCCTTCAATTGTTTTCACCAGTTTAGGTAACTTCATGCACATTGTTGACGAGATAATCAAAAATATATAATTAAAAGATTTATGTTTAAAACAAAGAAACGGTATTTTTTTCAATAAAAAAATATGCATGATTTCGTGTTAATACCTGAAGTTATTATAAAAAATGCTACATAAATTTTTAAGATAAATTTTCCGAACACTCAAATTTATTCTGCATGAAAAATAAACTTTAAAATTAATTTAATTATAAATATTAAAACATTAATCATTTTAAATAAGAATACATAACCTAATAATTTTTTGTTTAAAAAAAAAATAAGAATTAGTTTTTGACGTTAAGGAAATATTAATAAATAAACTCGTATTACAATGTATATTTTGAAAAATAAATTATTTCCTCCAACATAACATAAATATTAAAAACTATAATTTTATACTTAGTCATTTTATTTTTTAAATGCGATAGTGAGTCAAATAAGAGAATTATAGGTTGTTACAATGAAAGAAAATTACGTACATATAAGTTCAAATAATTTTTTTTTATTTTAAAAGAGGAAAACTTCAATAAAGGAAAATAATGATTAATGTTATCAGGTTTCATCTCACAAAAGCTGAAAGGTCAATTATTCTGAATTTATATAATGATTTTAAAATTATTAAAACTGATCTAATACAAAGGAGGAGGGAGAAAAGATAACTGAAAGTTAAGTAACTTAAAAGAAGTACACACACACTTTTAAATATATTATTTAATTATTTAACTTATAAAGAAGCAGAAGTTCAACTTTGTTAAAAAATGTCTCCCTGTTACATTTTGCAGTTTAAAAAAAATATTTAATGGAAATCCCTTTTTTGTTCATAAAAATTTCCAATTTTATCATGTATAAACTGAATTTTATTTTATGCAAATTGATTAATGTGACTATGACAGATATATTTGTTGTTACGTCTAAAACTGGCAATTAAATAAAAAGCAGTTTTGTGAGGCTTTTTTTTTCTTAAAATAGTTTACTAAAAACTGGACAGTAATTCAAACTTTTCGTAGGAAATGAAAAGAAACAAGTACAAAAAAATTAAGTCAATTCCTACTAAGAAACAACAAAGAAAATTTTTGTTTTAGTTACTTTTTATCAAATAATTACAATTAATATAAATATGTATACACGTATGACAAAATCACAATATTAAGTAGTAATTAATTTCTATTAAAGTATCGTATTGTCATCCAGAATCAATCGTGTATATAAGATTTCAGTTCAACTGAATGCTTTAAAACGTGAGAAAAAATCTTTTAAAGTTTTGACTTGTCGTTAAAAATGAATTCAAAGTGACTGTATCTGTAATTCTTTAAATAATTAGTTTCAATCAATTAATTTTAATTAACTATAATTAAATAATCGTATTGTTGCCCAAAACAATCGTGTATAGAAAATTTCAGCTCAAATGAGTGCCTTAAAATGTGAGAAAAAAAACCTTTTAGGTTTTGACACAAGTCACCAAAAATTATGTCAACGTGGCTGTATCTGTAATTATTTGAATAATTAGTTTTAATCAATTAATTTTCATTAATTATAATTAAATTACACTGGGGTCTCGCTTCAGACTGATCATCTGATGGGACATCTGCTCATGCACTTCAGCGCCTAATGGTCACATATACTGGGATAGGCACAGTAGGCCCTGGCCCTCATGGGCTGTTGCGCCACTGAGTTTGAGTTTCTAATTAAATTACCGTATTGTCATCTAAATAATCGTGTATATAAAATTTCAGCTCAATTGAGCTTTTTAAAATGTATTTTATTAACGATTGTAAATTTGAACAACATAAATATATATACAGAGATGGAGAACTATAATAGAATAGGAATTGAAAAAGGAACAAAGTTGGGTTTCTTTTAAGAAAAGACTAAAATAGCACAACATGATTTACTGCTTTATAAGTGAACTTTCATTCCTTTGAATGAATTATATAAATTAAAAAAGCGACTGACTGCGTTCAGAAACGTGATTTGGAAAAATGTATAAATGGATAATTTTTTTAATACTGTAGAGTCCCGAAAACTTAGCACTCGATAATCCTCCAGTCCGGATAACTCGGCCAAACCCTTGTAGGTCGAAAAATGCTCCACGTGTCCGGAAGACAAAAGGACATTACGCATTTCTTTGAAAAAAAAAGGTAGCCAGTTTTTGCAAGGTCGGCCACTCAATTTTCATTATAGACAGCTTTATGTCTTCATAAAGCATTTTCCTGAGGTGTATCTGATCAGGTAAATTACAGTATACAATGTATTCCATAATTTTCATTTTCATGAGATAAGTGTTCTATGCCTTCATGAAGTACATGATCTTCCTTTGGGTATTTGGGCAATTTATTTTCTGTTGTATTCTCTAGCAAACAATACATACAAGTGCAGTATAGTATTTTATGAGGAAACACTCATACTTATTATTTTTTAATCCCTTCTCGATAACCCGGTATTTTCACAAACTCTGCCAACATTTAGTCCACATTAGGTCGATTTTTCTAGACTCTACTGTATTTAGTGTCAGTTGTGAATTAAAATATACATTTAACCCGCGGTCACTCGCGCCTGTTTTTGCTACCGCCTTTACTCGCGGGGTGTAGAGAACACCCCAAACTTTTAACACGTGTATTTAATTATGAAAGTTAATTAAGTCATTATGATACATATTTATAAAGTACAAGATGTTTTTTGTATTACACAAATAAAATTATTAAATTTATTGCATACAAATGAGACTAACACATTAATTTAAACTAAACATACAAAATTTTCATTTTAAAAAACATAATTTTATATTTTTTCATAAATCAGTATATAAAACGTATATACCAGTAATAAATATACTTTATAATTAATGAGATAATGATAGCAGAAAGTAGAACAATAATATTTTAATCATTTTTCAAACATTCAGAACAGACTGTATACATATGCTCAACTTCTCGTGGGAGTTTTCAGCCCCCCAGATAAACTTTTGAAGGTCATTACATTCCAATCGTTCGAGAAAGAGGGATTGCATCAAGCCTGAAGGTTCAATGACCTAAAATGTACAGCTACAAGAGAAATTGTGGTTCTGCGCATTCTTTTTTGAATCCTGTGAGGATTTTCTTGTTGCTGGGTGTACAGAACACCCCGCGCGAGTGATCGTGGGTTAATATTGCTTTAAGGTTATTATTACAAGAAAAAAATTATTGAAATGCAATTTTTCTGCAAAACAAATAAATAAAAGAATGACATACTTTCAAAACATTCTCCTATAATGAAAAAAAAACTTCTATAATAATATTTTGCTTATACATTGTAAGGATTTCTATATTGGGGTTAAACTAAGATTTTTGTGGTATATAATTTAGAAGAGGATTTATTCTTACATTATAATATTCAGAGCAGAGAAACTTTTAACAAAACACCCGTTATTATTCCATTTCATTGTAACCCTGAAAATAATGGAAAGTTCTCAAAAGTCCTGATTCAGCCTTGGGGGTGAAGTCCAGCTACATATAGGTAAAATTTTTATTATGAAATCATTTTTTTGAAAGGAGAATGTTTTGAAAGGCATCTTTCATCATCTTTGTCAAAAATTGGTTTAAGGGGATCGATCTTCGAACCTGATTTTAAAAGCGATAAATGGATATTTTCATGATATTTGGTGTCACTTAGATAGAATACATGTATAAGATTGTTTTAAGAACATTTTGACAAAAATTATTTAAATCAATATTTTTTGGGAAAAATTCACTTAGAATAATCTTTTTTAAAATGTTCTCCTTTTGTGAAAAATGTTTGTTATAATAATATTTTGCCTGTATATAGCTCAAACCTCTTTTACAGAGGCTCAACTAGAATTTTGAAAAATTCACATTAGTTTTTAGAATTAACACCAATTGAAATACTTATTAGCGCTTTTTTCTTAAAATTGCTCCCCCCTGTTGTCGTAAAATATGGATAAACCCACTTCTAAGTTATATATTTCAAAAATTTAGTTGAGCCTCTGTAGGGGTCTGAGCTATAACGGCAAAAATTTAAAGAAGCTTTTTTTCAAAAAAAAATTTTAAAAAAATTATTCTTTTATTTTTGCCAAAATTGTTTTTAAATAATTTATTTTTAAAAATGTCCTTCAAACAATTTTATACATATATTTAATCAAGTGACACTAAATATCAAAAATTTTCCATTTACTTTTCAAATATTTGAACGTTGAACCTTAAATTTCTTCAATATTTTTAAAAAAAAACACATGTGTATATTCTATAAATGGGGTGACTCAAATTAAAAAATATTCATTTATACACTTGATCAAAAACAGTTCTGAATGTAACGTCACCGGTAGAAAATCTTTGACATTGTTAAGAAAAATTAATTAGAAAATAAATAACCTTTGAGGATTTCGATGAACATTAATATTTACGTTGTTTTACGATAAAAAATTTCCGTAATAGTTCTTTTGCTGATTTCTGATTATTATTAAATATCCGTACACTTAAGTTTTGGGAATTTTAGAGTTACAAAAATTTCAAAACAGTTGAAAGTGTTTAGCAAGCTGTTAAGCTGGAAATTTTTTATGTCGGTTCTTTAAATTTTTTAAAAAATTTTCCCGTTTAAAAAATGGCCCCCTTAGATCCAGCCTTATAATAAAAAAAAAAATCTCAATTTTCAGAGTTGACCGACAATCAAGGTGAGTTTTAAATTCGTTTGACATCTGATCCCAACAAATATTGGTCGTAAGTATAATGGAATTGAGGCAGTTATATTCAAATTCAGCTGTCATAAGGATGTTCTAAATATTCATTTTGTAGTCCTCCGTGGTTGTTATTTTTTTTTTTGGGGGGGAAATAAAGACTGCCTTTTCGGCAAAAATTTTAACAATTTCAGTTACAACACAACACATACGTAAAACACTCATTTTATTAGTGCCGATTTAAGCTCATTTCGGGCCCTTGGCACGGAAGATCTACAGACCCCCTTGGCTTACTATGCGGGCTGTCTGGGTCCTGGGCCCCTGGGCGCCCACCCCAAGCGCCCAATGGACAAACACACAGGCACTGCATTTTTCAGAACATATTACATCATTTTACAAATGAGAAAGGTTAAGAACATGCGCAATCTTGCTGGAATTACTACTTGGGAAGGACCTCCAAAAGAACAAGGAATGCCATCTGGCTGTTGTTTAACACAAAGGGGAAGATAACTGTAAATGCACTGCGTGACAACTTGATTTAAAAGCCACCAGGTATGGTAATGGTTTTATGTAAATAAGAGAACAGCAGAAAAAGAAGGAAAAAACTAATTCTTAGACCAATCTTACGGCTATTGAAGCAAATCTTCTGACACCTTCTACCAAACTTGTATTCATATTTTAAAATGTATTAAAATAAAAATTTTGCAAACCTGAAATTAATTATCTCTAAGTAATTCTGTATACAGTTGAGGAAACATTGTTTTAATTAAGTTATGTAGTTTAAAGTGAAAGAAACTAAACTACAGCTTTTTTATAGAAAACTTATATTGCACTAAAATTACATGAGTAGCTTATAGTATAATATATTCAATAAAATTTTAAAACAAATGTGATAAAATATTTTTGAACTAAGATGTAAAATCTATTTATGTAACGATATTTCCAAAAAAATATTGATTTATAAAAAGAGGACTAGGTACGAGTATATCAGCCTAAATGTTTGCATCAAACAAACGGTTTGATTTTTATAAATTCATGAAGCAAATAATGTGAAGTATAAATTGTTAAACTGTGACACACCCTACTTATTATTTAATAAGAACGTAAAAATACACAAAAAAAATTTTAAAATTTATCGTATCTACAGATAATTGGGAATATGAATTTTTCGTACGTTTAGTTATTTTTTTTACAAATTTTATTCCATTTCTTAAATTGAATAAGAACACAAATAAAAAAAACTGTATGTGGATTTCTTTTATAAAATAAAAATGGGAAATTTTTAGAAAAAATTTTTAAATAAATTAATATTTCGATCAATCCTGCGATAGAAACGAAGTTTCCCAAATAAAATTTTAGTATAATTTATAAGAAAAAAATTTCTATAAAGGCATTTTTTTTTCTCAATAAATTTTTAAAAAAAAGTAATATACACAAATTATAATAATTGATTTTAAAAAGGGGAGGAAAAACTATCTTTTACATAATTTAATTTTCGAAAAAAGAAATTTTACTTGTTTTTCAAGGTTTAGGATGGTTTCTATTCATTTTTTTTTTTTTTATTCTATGCAATTTGAATTTATAATTTAAATTTTAATTTGCAAGAAAAAAACTGCTTAGTATATCACACAAGCAAAAACTTTTGATTTTTACTATTGAAAAAAAAAAAGAAAAAAACCCTCTCAATTGGGGAGAAAAGAAATCCG